>VXBC01001496.1:915060-958211 GCA_013399945.1 Ploceus nigricollis | reverse complement strand
ACAAATATAATATTTTTTCCCTTTCAATTTTTTTTTAAGACAGGTGAATTTAAGCTTTTGCCTTTTTTTTTTTTTTTTTTTTACCACAGACAGTAAACTGCAAATTACTTATTTGTAAAGTTTTACGGCAGACTTAGCACCTCAAGGTTTCTAAGCCCTCCTATTCTAAACACAGTAGTTGTATGGTGTAAAATGCCAAGATTCTTTCAATAGCACTTTGGCTAACAAGAAAGGCCACTCAGTGGCTATTATTACCACCTCACCTTTTTAATATCTTGCTAAAAGCTACTTAGCTGTTTCAAAGAATACATATTGCCCTTGTGGTGATAAAGACAGACACAAACATAGGGCCCTAAGAAAACTCCNAGGCATGGGATGCCAGCAAGTGCACTGCTATGGTCCAAAGCTTCCCAAATTGGAATTTCCCCACTGAAATCACAAGATTTCGCTTCCTTTCCTGAAAGGAAACAAAGTTTTCCAAACCTCTGGGCTTGTGGTTTTTTTACACCTAAACCTCGGTGTAACCCTGGGCAGAGCAGGAAAAGCAGCCTTGGGCTAAGGCTGGTTCCAAGGAGAAAGCTCTGGAGGCAGCCATGTTTTGGCAGTTCTGTGTTCCCCTTGGCAAGTCTCATAGATGGATCTTTATATCAGCACAGAGGCTGTGATCAGACAAAGTGGCCATTTTGCCTAGGGGTAAGAGTTTAAATGTGCCTTGATGTGTTTAAAAAACTCTCTGAGCTCCAGCATCAGTAGAGGCAGGGACAAGTAATAATAAAGGTGTCATTAAGACTCAGTGGAACCAAATACAAATTCCCCTTGTTGCTGGCCTGCCAAACTTCAAACAGTCAGTCAGTTGCTTGAGGAGAGCCCTGGGAAGAGGTGGGAACCAGGGCCAGCAAGGGTCACAGCTGGACCTCTGTTTCACTACAAGAAAATAAAGGCCTCCTTATGTGTAGAGAGGGTCTGCATTTACACTCAGCACAGGCCTGGTAAAGTGCTCTAGGATAAATAGGTCTTTAAGCCAAAATGATGACCTAGTGCAGCAGAGTGTAAGAGTATCTGATACTTAATCTCACAGAGGTT
Source organism: Ploceus nigricollis (assembly GCA_013399945.1). NCBI lineage: Eukaryota > Metazoa > Chordata > Aves > Passeriformes > Ploceidae > Ploceus > Ploceus nigricollis. The sequence goes on along the minus strand of VXBC01001496.1, from coordinate 957,128 downwards.
CCTTGGTTTACGTGCCGTTAACTATGGGATATTTCTTCAGCTATCAGATTTCTGCTTGTGTTTTGGTCAAGCTCTCATGCACAAGGCTTCTATGTTCAGGCTCTGGCAAGCTCCCTTATTTTATGACACAAGGTCAGATTTGGCTGCTTTTCCTAAATGTTCAGACAGTTAGTTTAATACCCTGAAGGGTCAATTAAATATATATTCAGCAATATCATTAGTTTAAATAAAGAAAGGAAAAAAAAGGAGGAATGCTAAAGAACCATTAGAATAGAAATGCCTGAAAATGTGTGTATATATATATATATAAAAAATATAAAACTGCTGGAATTAAAGGTTGCTGGATGTCTTCTAGAAAGTTTTTGCAGAAAGGAAAAGATAGATTGATCTCCTGCTAGCATGAAATGCTCTTGTATATTTTGAACTGGTTGTTTTAGGCTGTTTATCACATTTTTCCTCCTTGTCTGAGCAAATGTCACAGGAAAACAAGGATGTTGTCAAGAACTCTCAGGTTTAATTCACAGGACATAGTTCAGCCAGAGAAAGGACCATCAGTTGCATGCACTGTCTTATTTCCCCTGTGTCATTCTGAAGAACCAACTCTATCCAAACCTTTGTTACAGCAAAATAATGTCTTTGCTATTAACACCAGCTGCCTCTATATTTTCCTCCCTTTTAATTTCTTTATAACTTGTAGAAGGTTTCCAATAAATAAGCACATGTCTTTCCAAAGCACTTGAAATGCTACTGGCAACTTCTCTCTCAGCTGCTACATTGACTTGTGGGAAATGCACAGTGGCTGAAAGACACTGATTTTCCCCGCTACCATTTTCTGCCTGACTCAGCCATACAAAAAGCCTTTATTCCATGTCTAAGAGGTCATCCAGACACTGGAGTGAAACCTTCATCACTTAATAGAGGAAAATGAAGAGTCATCAGGAATACACGCTGGTTTACATTTGGGAGACTCACCTATGCCAATATCTGGATTGGAACTGGCAATGCTGGGGTTGGAAAAGTTTCCAGCCTGTTATCTGTGTTCTCAGCTGCTGAAGTCTTGACAACCTCTTATATGTATGTCATCCGTAGTTGTCTTTGCAATGAAGTCTTCTGAGTTAGAAATACGTCAGTGTCCTGAGTAATAAGTTTGATAATTCACAAGGAAGATCAAGGAAGATCACAAGGAAGATGTTGTTTTAAGACAATTTCATCCTCCACTTATGCTTAGAAAATAATCACACTCCTGATGATTTTTTAAAATATTTTTACTCAGTGGTGTTCTCAGCTTGTAACACACATGAAAGGAAGAGAAGAAAAGCTAGGGGAAAAAAGTGGTGGCCTATTCTGGTAGGGACAGACAGCTTCCTTGGCCATAGTAAAAAATAACAGCTGTGTTTCTCTGTGATCCAGAAAGGATCCCATAGGATCATGAAATGTGGCTACAACAGGTTGAGGGAAATTTAATCTTGCTGGCACTGTGTACTCCCTGCTATGACCCATGGCCTTTCATCTGCTCCCTCCCTCCCTCCCTCCCCATTTCTGAAATTTACTGTTCCAGTCACCAAGATTATTTCAGCTTCAAGTCACAGTGTTGCTGAAGGAGAAGGTCATGAATTCATAACTATCAAAACAACCCTTGCTCCAGCAAGTCTTGTTCAACGCTGTTATCTCCAGTGTATTGATTCAGAGGAATCTTCTGGGAAAAAAAAAGACCTTGACAGGTATGACTTCTTTTATTAGATTCTCTGAACCCAGATGACATCCTGCCTGCTGAACCAGTTCAATCCCTGGAAGTGCCAAAAAGCAGATCAGAAGCCTCTGCAGACTGGTGAACTGGAACATCTCTATTCTCTTGGTGTTTCCTGCCTACCACACGCACACCCACATAGTAGAATTGCTGTACTGGCTTCTTTCCACCTGTGATGCAGTATAAAAACAACACAAGATCAACTGCTGTAGCCTCCATTCAGCCTGTGCAGATTCTTTTGAGTTCCACAAGATTTGCAAGAATGTCTGTCTACAGCTCTGAGCATTACAGTAACAAGTTAGTAACTTCTCAGCTCTACCTGCACCTGAAGGCATTTCTAACTACAAGAGTAGTATTGTAGGTTGGCTGTGTGGGAGTTATATTCTTTCCATCTTTCCATCTTCCTAGGGATTTTTTTTCTGCTGCTCTTCTGCAAAATAAGTCTGGGAAAGACTTAATTGGACAGAAAACTTACTTTCTACGCAGTGTGTCCTTTGAGCAGGGATAACTACATGTGGAGTCAGCCAGCTTCTGTAGTAAAGGCTCAGCAGACACTTTTGTCCCTGCTTTACACGGAAACATTTTCCTAGGAAATGCTTGAGGAATTGACTCAGAGCCAAAGTTAAATCTTAATGGGAAGTACTGAGTTTCATCCTGAGCAAAGAAGGGAGGCCTGTGAACGCAGGATGATTTAAGCTCCCTTTTTCCACAGGAGCCTTGGTACATCTGCCCCACTGCATACAAACGATCATGCCATACCAAGTGTGTGGGTCTGGGGCAAATGACCTGAAGGAGTCTGGTTCATGTAGATGACTTGATAGCAACTTCAAGCTAGAACTTGAAGAACTTTAACTCAGATTAGCAACCCTCAGCTTTAAAGGCTTTGAGTGATCAGTTCAGCCAAGCAGTTACAGTTTATAAGTCTTCAGTGTAGCCAGTTAACTGACACTACAAAATTGGCATTAAAGGAATTATAATGTGTTTGCCTAAATCAGTCACATGATAGAGCAGCTCATTACCAAATATACAGTATTTAAACTCTAGGGCTTTTTTTTGTTTGTTTTAATAAAATTGCTACATGGATACATGGATCAGTGTGTCACACTGGATTAAATCAACATCAGCCATTTGCTAAGGGCTTTCTACCTCCATTTTAGTTTTAATCTCAATACAAATATTGCTTCTTCCATTTCCCCCCACCTCCACTAAAGTCCACCCACCTTATCCCTTCATCCTTTTAATTACTCTGGATCTCTTTCTTCCCTTTTTACCTAAGCCATAATTTTTCCCTTCTTTGGTCTGTTGTTCATGGTCATTTCAGGCATAGCAATATCACTGTGAGGTGTCAAAGCTTTAGAAATAATTGCTCCAAAGGTCTGCATGACTCACAACCACAGAAATTTCAGTTGAGCAGCATAAGTCCTTATATATGAACATCAGTAAAATGTGCACACTTCATCACCACTTGCCTTTTTTGACCTTTGAAATTGGCCAGAACACAGTCATGTTCCAGCAGACAAAAACCCACATAATAATTACTTATTCCCTGCTAATAAAATGCTTGGCATGCATCACCCACATCTTTGTGAAACTATATCAAGGCTTGGGCTTTTACTTATCCAGACATGTGGGGTTTATTTTAGCAATTAGACTTGTAATCAAAATATTTCTACTAGTCAAGCTCCGAGATGTGAATCAAGTCTCAGGGTTGGAAAATGCTGTGGCTGGAAATTCTCCTGAGACTGGCTTTTATGGATTCAAAATACTGATGTGGTGAGAGTCTGATGATCAGAAAAGCTGGTCTCAAAAGCAGATACCACTTGTCCCCTCCTCTTGACTGGCAGGTATGCGTGTGTGAGTGTGTGCATACACACATGTAGATATACACATGAGTATAGTTATTGCATTCAAATAATTTTCAGGGCTTCTGATTAGAATTTCTAATAACACTAACAGTGACACAGAAAATGGTTTTGTGTGGGCAGTTGCAGGAAAAGGGAGGAGCAGTTGTCAACATTTCTGTGAAGAATTCAAAATTTGAACTCCATGTAGCACTTGGACTCTTACTTTTATTTGGCTTCAGTAAGTGTGGTCTATGGCAAGTATATAGTATGCATAAAAGTGACATTAAAGAGATATTAGTCACTAAAACCTGCAGTCAGAAAATGTAAAGTCTGGCTCAGGTCCCACCAAGAGACTTACAGAAAGTCAAACACCTGCAAATCTAGTTCAAAGTCTGAGTTATTCTAAGCAGGGTTATGATCTAAACTGATTCCATATTAAATACCTCCTTTTTTGAAGGTTTTCTCGAGAAACTCATGAGAGATTTGGGTTTGAATTCTCAGCCTAGTTGAGGATAGATGCCAAAACATCCTCCTGCAGGAAGCATTGCAGCACACACGCCTGCAGGTGGCAATCACACCAGGAGCCCAAAAGATCCAGCTTGAGCTTCCTAGAAAGAGCCAGTGATGAGAGAAATCAATGCTCAATACTAGTAGTCCACGCTTTTTCACTTTTTAATTTTAAAGGAAAAAGAGGTGGCAATGTGTCAGTTTAGAGCAATTTGGAGCATATAAATCTATGACCCTAAATAATAAAGCAGTCCATATGATCCAGTGTGGCAAAATCTGAACAATTCAGAGCAAGTCCTGAGGACAGGTGAGGCTTAAATCACGTAATTTTCACACCAGCTGGGAGAGGGTGTGTATGTGTTTTGTTCAACAGCTATCTAGTACTGTCACTGTCATTGTCATATTTTGTCAAATAGTTTCATATTTGACAAAAACCATTCAGTGTGGCCAGTAAGTTCAGTAGAAGCAAATAAATCAAAACTAACAACTCTGGGCAAATAAATTCCCCAGCTCACTGGTTTGCTCAGGCTTTGAAATATTGCTTTCTCTGAGGCATTCACCCTAACCACTGGTTTTTCAGACTTCTCTGACCACATGGCCAAAGGAGAGCAATTACATGGTCACAGTTGCCTGCTGCTGCAGGAGATCAGGCCTGCAACAACACAAGGCCTGTCACAGTGACAAGCAAGGCTGGAATGAATGTGTCTGAGCAGGGAATGTGGTAGTGCCCTGAAGCTCTTTCCCAGGTGAACTGACATCTATGTCTATAAATAATGAAATGAGGCAACTATTCAAAGCAGGATTTAAAAAAAATAATCCAGTTCCAGCACATTAACATAATTCATGAAGCACTCTGGACCATTAGTATTATGAAATTACTAACTTATGGTTGATAAACTTATTCTGTCTTAGTAAGATCTCATTGGACCTGAAAGGCAGAAAAACAACTTTGCTCAAATCTAGGCTTAACAGGAAACTGCCACATCTGAGTAAAACTCAGCAACCAAAATGTAGATCTTGGAGAAATTTATCATAAACCCCATCTTCTCTTAACCTACAAACCAAATTTACGTGGTATTTACATGATCTCTAGCAGAGAAATCAAAATACATTTCCTCCTAGGAGGTGTGCTAGTGAAAGTAAAACAGCAACAGCATTTCAAGGGGGAAAATGTAATTGCTGGTATCATGCCATGGTTTAGCCCTGAGGAGCAGCTAAATACCACACAGCTGGTAATTCACTCCCCACCCTGTCCCTTGGTGTGGATGAGAATCAGAAAAAAAAAAGCAAAACTCATGCATTGAGATAGGAATTGTTTAATAATTGAAACAAAATTTAATGTAATAATAATAATAATAATATCTTTGCTATCCTGGCCATTCTCCCCCCTACCAGCTTCTACGTGCACCTGCTGGCTGGCAGAGCATGGGAAATTGAGAAGTCCTTCACTTGGGGTAAACACTTCTGCGAAACAACTAAAACCATCACTGTGTTATCAACATTATTCTCACACTGAATCCAAAACACAGCCCCGAACCAGCTGCTGGGAAGGTAATTAACTCCGGCAGCTGCCCCGGGAGCCGGGCAGTGCCGGAGCCCGCGGGCGGGAGGTGGCGCTGCGGCTCCGCCCGCCCGGAGCCGCTTCCCGCGGAGCGGGAGCATCGCCCAGCCGCGCTCGGGCATTCCCGGGCAGCCGCAGCTCAGCGGCACCCCTTTCCCTGCTGGGGTCAAAGCGAATGAACCACACTGTAAAATGATAACAAACGCTATCTAGTTGGTTTTGTTTGTTTGGTTTGGTTGTTTGTTTTCCCCAGCAAAGGCACAGGGTAAAAGAGCCAAAGTTTTGTGTGAACAATTTAGACGGATAAGGCGCTTTTTCCCTGCTTGTGGCAAAGGCAGGAATCCAGTGTGTCGTTGATCAGGTCCAGCATCATCTCAGTAACATTTTCAGCTGTGTGACCTGCTGGATGCTGGCCATCGCTAGCAAAGGTTTCCAGGCAGCGAAACCTGAGTGGCTCAGTGACTCCCTACAGATATTTTATCCTTGAAGCCTGTGAACTAATGTGCAGAAACAAGTATTGTGCTGCTGCATCCAAATTCCTCCTCCTCCAGCTTCTGAAGGACTTTCTCCAAGTCTTATTTTCTGCATACTACTTAAAAGTTTCCTGACTCACTGTGCAGGATTTTCCTGATATGTAACTCTTCCTGAGGACATGTCTTTCAGTGAACTCCCACTGCAGAAAGATGCACCTCAAAGCCCTGGGATGCCTATTAAACCCACTTCATGTTTTGGTGTTTCATCTTCATGCTGCTCTACTTCTGCAGGACCTCCTCCTTCTGGTGTGGCTGTCCCTTTTGGTTACCCATCTACCTTGCTTGTGGCTCTTCTCCACCAGCAGATTCTGGACCGTTTCCAAGTTTCTGGTTAGCAGACGCCGCTGGGTTACTGATCCTGTTGTCACCATTGTTCCCAGTCCCATGACCTGTGATTTACCCCAAAGGCACCTGCCTTTGTTGTTGCCTCACTGGACTGTTAGGCAGGGGAATTCCTCATGGATCTGCAGACTCTCATCCACCCATTTGTTTCCTGGCCAAGGACTGATAGGAACCTCTTGGTTTCTGTGTTTCCTGGGATATCATTCCCCTGAAGGCTGCAGCAGACAATTGAGAGAAAGTGTATGCAAGTACTGTTTTCCACAGGCCATTTCTGTCAACTCACCCCTGTTCTGCCTCCTGGTTTCTTTAGTTTGATCCCATTTATTTGTTCTGCACTGCTTGGATGTGCTCATTACAGTCCTTCCCCAAGCTATCCTGTTTTTGTGCTGCAGTAGGCTGCCTTGCAAAGACCTCCGGGTCACGGCGCATACGCAGACAGTTGAGACAGAAGTGTTCTGGGGCTTTCAGAGTTCTGAAGCTCCCAGGTGAGTGCAGGCTACCTGTCATATGTCCATGAAGTTGTCACCTACCATTCCAGTTAGTACCACTGACATGTGAGGTGTAGCCTTTCACAAGCACCCCCATCCCTTGTCCTGAATAGCTGCACCTGGATCAGAGACTGATCTCTAAGTTTACACTCAAATGTAATTTCCTTCTTGTTCACGAATCCATAGCTTCAAACTTTTCTAAGTTTTTAACTTCATGCCCTGCAAGAAGCATTCCTTCATGTGGATTATCCTCTTCCATAATTTTCCCTTTTTATTCCCACTTAAACTAAACTTTTTTCTTATCATATTCTGGAAACACATTGTAACTAAAGAAAATGAGAAAGATTTCATTTCAAAACTGGATGGAAATTTCATGTCTTCTATTGTACATTTGCAGTATAAGGCCCTGTATTCGTTGAATGGAAATCTGGGGTAACAAAGCTGAGGTCACAATTTAATTAGTCTAATTCAGGGAAGAGTTTGACTCACTAATTCCAACTTTCAGCTGAACAATTTGAAATTCCCTTGGGCCATACCCTCAGGAAACTAGCACCCGTTATTTAATTGGTTTACTAAGATGGTGCCACTCAAGATCCAGCCTGTCAGCAGACTGGATCTGTCGAAGGCTCACATGCCTCAGCACATTTCTTCATGGCAATGTTGCAATTTTGCTAGATTCATACAGCTCTTAAGACGTGCTTTTTAAAGCCAGCTTACCCTTTTATGCCTAAAAATAATTGCAGGTGGGGTTTATAATTGCTAGGTCAAGTTGCAACTCTTGCACAGCAAAATACCCACCTGCCTCTGCAAGTCTAGTGCCACGAAATATTCCAGTGCACTGCAAGAGCATTGTTAGCAACTCAAGCACTCAAAAGTTAGAAAAGGTGAGATCAAAAGTAGTCCATAGACACAAAGATCAATACAACATGGACATTTTGATTATACTCAATCACATAAAAACGTAACTTAACATCACATTTGGTCCTGCTTTGAGCAGGGCTTGGACCAGGTGACCTTTGAGACCCTCCCCAAGCCAAAGTATGTTATGATATATAAAGATTTTTCTTCTAATTTTTGCTTGACGAGTGTATCTTGCTGTGGGGAAAAATTCTCTGGGGCCCTGGATATCTGAGTTCCATAGCTCCTTTCCAACCAGTTTAGTTCTGCGTAGTCCTTCCATTTCCTTTTAATTCACTACCTGATAATTTCAGTGGGTGCCTCTTAGTCCCTAATGTAATAAGTAGGTACATAATTGTTCTCTCTTCCATACCTCTTGTGGTACTTTATGTTTTACTTGTATTTCCTTCTCCATCACCTTTTTTAATAGCCCATGAGATTCATGAAGAGCTGAATACATCAGTAGTTTTACTGAGTTAGTGTGGCCAACACTCAGGTGAATTCCCATGTCACATATAGTTAAACTACAGCTCCCATTTCCAGCTCTTGCTGGGTGCAGCACAGTCTTTCTTCTCAATATTTCTCATCCCCGCCCTGGGTCCCTAAGGATGCTGTTCCACAGCACCTGTGGCTGATCCAAATCTGCCCTGATGTAATCCCTATCTCTGTCACTGGCTTTCTTTTGCTGTTCCCTCACCATGAGGCCATACTGTCTGTTGCCATCTGCTCAGGGATCTTAACCAGCTGCAGACTATTTGCTTCATTTGTGGGGTTATTTTTTATCCTGTTCAGGTTTCTGAGCTCAGCCATTAAGGGGCAGAGAAGATGAGTTGGGAGGGCAGGGATGCATGGAGGTGGATGGGCAGGACCACGGTGGTGCTCACAGACTCCTCTGGGAGTCCCTCATACCACCAGGAGGGTCTGGCTTGCTGGGAGTGTCTGAAACAGTTCCTGCCTTTAATACTTGACCCCAGCTCTGCTTTCAAAATCATCATCTGGGCCACGAGCACTGCGCAGACACTCACAGAACAGCTGTCTCAAACCACTCATTTAAAGCCTAACATCTAAATTACTAATTCCAGGTTAGCTTTAACAAGCCAAACCAGGCTACAGCAGTATCATACAACATAAACTGAGAGAAAGTAAATACCTTTTCTTCATGAGATGTTTCGATTAGTGACAATGGTGCTTCCAGCTACTATAAAAAGTAGTTTGGACCTAATTTATACAGAGAAGGAACCTAATTTCATCAAGATTGTGTGACTTTTTATTTCCCAAAGGAATATTAAATTACACTTGAATGTAACTTTGACCAAAGCAGAAGTTGCCTCTTATATGTTTATATCTTTTACCATGTATAGCAGGGAAAATGAGAGATAAACAATGTGGAAAGACAAGAACCTGTCAGATGCCCATCCTACAAAGCAAGACGAATCCAGTCCGAAAAGATGCTCTTATAAGCTACTCATTTTTGCCCCATTTCAAGTTAGGGCAGGGACTGTGCTGAGGCAGGGCTCAGAGTAAGGTTTTATGCCTTCCTTCACAAACCATCATTCTCCCTATCAGAAAGCTTCTAACATGATGAAACAATGTCAGGAAAAATGGGGGAAAATTGCATTTTCTTCCCTTTATAAAATTATTTACACTATTCCAAGTGACTATCAGGCATGACTGTGATGCCTTAGGAGCACACACTTGAAAATGGAAATGAGGAAGCCACACAAGGAATGCCACAGTCCATAAAGGTGAGAGACACGTGGCCAAGCACAGGACACAGAGAGAGAGAGAGACAGGTAAGCACCCAGCTGGAAAAACAGGCACTCACTGTGATTTTACTAGCTCAATTTAAGTAAAACAGCATCAGCTCAGATGTCAGCTTGCCAAAGAGAGAAAGCTTTCCAGAACAAGATCACCCTTTCAGCCTGTGTTTATAGAGTCCCAAGGTTAAGAGGCACTTGGTTCATAGCTCCTGGGAGCTACCACAGCACTGAAAAATAAACATAAATAATGTCATTAAGAAATATCTTCTGAAGTCTGTGTCCCATTTTGAGAGCCCCACATGATGCACATTTCCCTCTGGGAAATTTTCCATTAAATCTGAGCCTTGGCATTTGCCCTCCTGAAGAGAATATTTATTTAAAATTTCCTCTGGCCTTCAGGATAAGACTAGTAGCTGCCCCAGCTGCCTGGCTGCATGCCAGCAGACCACGTTTCCCTCCTGTGTCCCCAGCCACGAGAGCTGTCATAGCCAGGACTGCAGCTCTCATTACATTATCACACAGCTCGATCATTTCAGAGTACTTTGGTAGACCTCCAAAAGCAAAGGGGCCGGGATTTGTTTGCAAAGGCAAGGGAGGCAAGAGGAGATCCCCAGACCAGGCTGAGTATGAAACTATGCAGTTGTGCTGCCTCCCAGAGCAGGCAATGACTTTATCTGATGCTGTTGATAACATCTCTGGTTTAGTGCTGCTCTACTTCTCTGTCTCATCCTTCCTCTTCAACTCTTTAAACAGATTATGGGGTCGAAGCCAAGCCTGAAGGAAACAGCTTCAGCAATTTACTAGTAATAAAGTTCTGTTATGTAGGGACTGATTGACTGTGCGGCGCTCAGTGGTGTCTCAGAGAGGACCCAGAAGAGAACATCCCAAAGGAGCCTGTGGGAGACCGCAGTAGGTAGACACACTGTCTTCCCTTCCCTGTCTAACCTCTGGCTGAAAAATTGGCATCCCTTGAAGAAGATGGATCTCTTTTTCCTTATCTTTTCCAAAACACTCATTATCAGAGAATCAGAGAAACACAGAATCACAGAATTATTTGCGTGGGACCTTATAATGTCTTATAGTTCCAACCCCTCTGCCATGGGCAGGGACACCTTCCACTACTCCAGGTTGCACAAAGCCCAATCCAACCTGGCCTTGAATACTTCCAGGGATTGGGCATCCATGCTGTGTTACAACCTGTTCCAGTGCCTCCTTCACAGAAGCATTATCAATAACTATAATCCTTGATAATCTTATTACCCATCATCAGCCCCTCAGTTTCACACAGGCCTTAGTGAGACAAAAATGGCAGCTTATGTCCAGTGAGGACTACTTTAAAAGTGTTTAGAAATGTCTGGACCCAGCAAATAAATCCACATGCATTACATATTTATCTAAGTAGAGTTACTTTTGTCTTAGGGTCTGTTCTTTCACATTTCAATATGTTGGTAGTATAATTACTAACATCACTATTGTTACTGTCAGTTTGAATGAGAGTGCATATCCTTGCAGAGCACATATCTGCAGACAGTGCAACCCAGCCTGCTTTTGTTCATTTGAAAGAGGTCTGCAGCTTTGGTTTGAAGGGCTAGACCTAGTCCTAAACTTCAGAGATGTCCAAGTGTGATGTCCAGTGGCTGAGTCTGTTGAGTGAAGCAGGAGTAGTCTTGATGACTGGCTAACAATGCTTTTAACCAGATTGTCAGGTACAATTAGCTTTATTGACTGACTTTACCTCATGTTGTTTGCCAGTGAGTTGAATGCACACAGTGCTATTTGCTATCTTATCACTTTGTTGAGTGAGGCTATAAAATAAAAGGAAACTATAATGAGTGTATACCTTTAACAGTCTTTACAGCTGAGAAGAGGGGTCCAGCATCTGGACACTCCTTCAGTAAATCCATATCCTGTTTTGAAGAGAACTTTTTTTGCCTCCACAATATGCTCCCACTGGCTATCATAAAACAAAGATATTTATTACCTGGCTTTCCTAATTTCCATCACACTTCTGTATCTTGCTAAAATTAACATACTTAGCATATTTCCACTTAGTAAACAAAGCTTGTAGGAGCAGCAAAATGATAATAAAATAGCAATCTATTTATTTGTGACAATTCTCTGCTGAGGGTGGACAATGTTTATTTGGTTAATAATCTCTCAGATATAAGTAGGGTTCACAATAGAACAGATAACAAGAAAGAGAATGGGAACATCACATCCTGTTGAAATTTCAGGGTGATTTGTATTGGCACGGTGTTTATATCCTACTGAGGATTCATTTTCTACTGGTAAATAAAAAGCAACAGGAAAAATCAGGCTAGATTTTGAGACTACAGCCTCTAAACCATACCTTCAGCAGGGGTCATCTCCACTAACTTGAGCAAAGATGTGATAGTCCACATGAAAGGAGGAAACTCTGTCCCTTTGGGAAAAAGATCACTTTCAGCAGCAGAATAGTTTATCAGCCTGCAAATGTCTAATCTCCAACAGCTAGATATCACCATGGGTTATGATCATTCTTCCCCAGTTACTCCTCCAAAATGAAGGGCCCTCACTAATGTGGGAATAATTTCTAGCTTTGCTATGACAAGCACTGTGTTTTGCACTCTCCTTCAATGTCTCTCTCTAGAGCCTCCCTGGAAGGAAAGGGGAGCTTACTTGCCAGGCTTACTTCCAGAACCTGGCAAGTAGTCAGTCTAAAATATTCTTTGACCAGTGTTAATCAACTTCAGCAAGCATTCAAGCTCAGTGTGCAATGCCAAGGCAGTTCTTTTCCTTATCGATACCGTAAGGATTTAGACAAGGATGCTGAAACAAAGGAGCGGGGAACAAGGAGGTGGAGCTGGGAGATGGGTGGACCCCTGAGAACAACAGTGTTCAAACACCTTTAGAAAGGGATTAGCAATATCAGCTCCTGGAGAGGGAAAGCCACAAAAATGCCAAGCATTAAAGGTTTTGAAAAAGATTTTTTCACAGCTTCCCCTCCACCTCTCCCATTCTGTAGGCTTTACAGCTCTAGTCTAGTGAGTGGCTTACCTCCAAGTCTCTTGACTGTGATCTGGCCTCTCTGTGCAAGACACTGGACACCATTGTTCCTCACACATTGTTGCAGCTATTATTCCTTGGCCTAACATTTAGAAATATAAATCAGCCAGAGATAAAGGGTGATTGAAACAATAATCATTTTACAGTAGTGACAGCTTTTTCTTATTTACCATGATGAAATGTCAGAGAGAGCAGACTGAGAATAATGAAACTATGAGAGGAATAAATCCAAATAAAAAATCCTGGAAAACTTCTAAAAAAAGAGGATCCAGATGTGGAGGCAAAAGGGCACCTTTATGGGATTCAGACTCACTGCACAGTGCATCCTTAGAAGCATTGTAGGGAAAAGTGACAATTTGCACAGAAAGTGTGTTAATGGTTTGGAAAGTTTTGACATATTTTATGTGTCTTTATTATCAAAATGGGAAAAAATATTAATAGGGGAACAAGCAAAAGAGTCATGGAAGAGGAAAAAGGATTAAGAAACAGTAAATTACCTTTGATTCTCACAGAGGTAATTATCACAGGGAGAAAATCTGAGAGAGCAATACTTTGCCCCGCTCTGCCTATCAGCTACTTTTCTAGTCAAGGCCTGTTAGCCTTAGCTGTTCTCACCAGCAGTACCAATATGTGGGCAGACATGCACAAACCACATGGCATTGACAGAGAATTGCTGAGTCTCTGTTATTTGGCTGAATTCTAAACAAGAGCAATGAAAGGCAAAAAAAGAGCACAAGACAACAGAGCTGGGTGGATATGGCTGCAGTTCTCAGTGGCAGTCCCACAGCACAGAGGGTGCCTGATCAGCAGTGGATGCCAAGCAGTGTACAACATGCTCCTTCTCCCTTCCTTGCCACAAGGCCTCATTCCTGCAGATTTGTTGGAAGTAGAAGGTAAGCAAGATGAAGGTGCCAACTGGATGTATACAATGGCCTTTAACCAGTTTCTTGGCCCCTAGCTATGTTGTAAATACCGTAGCAGCATGGCCACATGATGCTTGGAGCTCTGCCAGTAGCTGAGGCTCTTACTGCTGACCACCCATTACGGATATCTTAAGATACAGCTAAGAACATGAACCAGGAAATGACATCCAGAGCAAGTAATCCCTCCCTCTCCTTTAGTTTTTGTGTAAATGTGGTAAAAGATGCCAACTGGAAAGCTGCAGAGGTATTTCTGAGACAGCAGCTAGACACACTGAAGTGTGTATAAGTTAATAGTAATTTTTAAATTACTGAAGCCAAGTTTTCTTAATGTGCAGTGGTGTTTGGAGAGAGCATCCCTACTCTACATAATGCTCTGCTATCTCAGTCAGGTTTAGACCTGGTAGAAAACTTATCTTTTGAGGTTTACCAATGAATGACTACTAGCAATAACTAAATGCAATCCCCCTTTTGGTAGTAGAAGGGCACTTAGAACAATCATTTAGCATTTCTGTAGAAAATTATCAACTTCATCAAAGCCAGTTATTTATGACTTATGAATAAGACCTCTGTTTGCAAAAAAACCCCAAAAGACCAACAACCCTAGCTTGTCTGGCAACAAGCCTGTAATTATTCAGAGCTTCGTGTGGGTGTGGTGAATCAGTGAAGCATACTCCCTGCATTTATTTAACAAATAAGTATACCTCTAGCGTATTTGGCTGCCAACTCGTGATAATAATGAAGTTTGCTTCTGAACTAAGTCATCTTGCCTAAGGAAGGGCAAAAAACATATCAATCATACTTGAATCAAGCTGCCCTTACACATTTTCCAATTTGCCCTTATTTCAAACTTTGAGTTCCAGTCATCTTTGGAAGAAAATGCCTCACACCATTCTGTGTGTAAAGATGTAATTATTGAACAAATCTGCTGGTTTCAGTTCCAGGTGAGCTACTTTTAACGCCAAGTAGCTGGAACCCATGATTAGAGCCCTCTGTGCAGTAGCCACATGGTTCTGGAAGGCACACCACAGAGATTTTGCCATAGCAACAAAGTGAAGAGCATTAGCTTTTGAATTCTGGAGGTCAATAACAATTCTCTTTGTCTTCCACAAAATTCCTCTTTCAACATACCTACTTTTAGTCACTCAGCTTCAGCCACGGGGGTGGGAGGTAATGTTTTAATGTTCCTGGTCAACCTTACTCCATAATGAATCAGAGATGTTCTTCTTCAGATATAAAAAACATTAGCAAAATATAACTACACTCAGATAGAGAAAAGAGCTGCCTTATTTTTTACCAAGCCAGACATGTTATTTGCAGAATGTGCTCACACAGGAGCTGGACACATATGTTGATAGGTTGTACAAAAATTATCAGAAAAGTCAGTCAGGGACATGAGTGCAAGTATTGCTTCAGCAAGTGTTCTGTGCCTCAAAACATGTGTTGCTGCAGTTCATTAAATTCTGGGCACACTACATTTGATAGGGAGAATTTCCACACAGATCATCAAATCACAGAATTGCCTGGGTTGGAAGGGACCTCGAAGATCTTGTTCCCAACTTACCTGCCCTGGGCGAGGACAACTTTCATTAGACCAGGTTGCTCAGAGCTCCATCCAGCTTGGCCTTGAACACTTCCAGGGACAGGGAATCCACAACTTTTCTGGGCAACCTGTTCCAGTGCCTCACAAACCCCACAGCAAAGAATTTTTTCTGTATAAATAATCTAAAATTGCTCTCTTTCAATTCAAACCATTCCCCCTTGTCTGTCACAATGGGCCCTTGTTGATGATAGAACTGTTCTTCAGATTACTGGGAATGCCTACACAGGTGTGAGGGGAGGAGATCTGGAAAAGTTGCCCACAAGTTGCCCACATTGTGGCAATACCTCTTCCAGAGCCCCAAACCGTGGCATTCACATTCTCTGAACAGAGAGACGTAATTCTCTCTCTCCGGGTTTTTTCCTGGAGAAGCACAGAGAGAAGAAGAGAAAACAATTCTTATCTCTGCTCCTGTGTTTTGCGCATGTGGAAAGTGTTAGGAAGATTGTTTACCTGAAGTGATTGCTTGATTGGATTCTGGTGATGGTTGTTTGGATTCATGGACCAATTGGTCGGGACTCTCGGCAGAGAGTCACGGGTTTTTCTAGTTAGTGATAGCTCTTGTTAGTGTAATATAGTGTAATACAGTTATAGTATAATATAGTATAATAAAGTAATTATTTAGCTTTCTCAAATAATTGGAGTTCTGTACATCATTCATTCCCGGTGGCTGGACACTGCATTTACTACACCAAATATTTTTTTAGTATATTTTGAGAAAGAAAGTCTTTTGAAATATTCAGAAGTCATACCTCTTGAGTCTTACTCTTATCTCAGGTAACGTCTATGGTAAAAAATGTAAAAAAAAAACCTGTAGTGGGAATTACAGCTCAGATTTGCAGTCATTGTCAGATAAAGTTTCTATAGATCAAGAATGTAACCACCTGTAGTTGTTTCCCTGCCCCACTGCTGTGATCAATCGTAAAGTTTGACCTCTACTTCAGGAAGAAGCTGTGATTTGATTTGATGATACAAACTCCTGGAGTTTGTCCCAGTCTCTTGGCAATCAGTGTTCCCACAAAAGGAGAGCTGGCAGAACAGGTAGCCTGTTCTTGCTGAACTGCCCCATTCATCACTCAAAGTTCAGTCAATCATTATTGACAGAGACTGAGCAAGGCTAGCTGAGATGCAAGTACAGCATCTGTCCTGCCACTGCCCTGGAGGGAGGAATGCTCCACAGTGAAGGTGAGAGCAGGCAGCTGAAGCCAGGGCCAGCTTCAACAGGGGACATCGTGCTCATGGGAGTGATGAATTTGAGCTCCCAAGGTCAGACCCAGCCCAGATATCACAGAGGGGTCTTCTGGCTCTATGATTGCAGCAAATTGTTTCTCCTGGCACAGCAGTGTGCTGGCTCTCCTGTCTAATCTTTTCCATTGTTTTTCTTAAAGTTTGCTACTGGAATAGGAAAGGTCACAACATATTATCACACACAGACAGGACATTATGAGTGTTTATATGTAAGCTAGAGAATGTATTCTGTGTTCATCTTGGGGAAATCTGAAACTGTGTCTATTAAATGTCACCTTTTTGTATTTTTTTTTGTCTTGAAGTATATAACCAAGGCTGACAAGCATTGGTTTCAGACTGCTTGTAATTCTATCCATTGCCAGCATGCCAACATCATCAGAGAATCCTTCATTCTAACTTCCTGCTTGGAAATATATGGCTACAAAGTCACTCTAGAGACATATTATTGCATAGCCAGGTTCAGTTTGTGTTTTAATACAGATAGGGCTTTAGTTCTGCTTTTAAGAGCTGATTTCAAATTAGGACTTTAGTTCCTAACTAGCTATTTCAGTTTAAGTCTCTCCAAGGGATCCATCATTGTGAGAAAGCTGCTTAAAGTATTTAAAGATAAGATTTATTGTACCCAAGGCAGCTATGCTTTCCTTGTTCTCTTTCTGTACTGTGCCTGTCTGGCATTTTATTACACTTCTTTATTCCATTTTATCTTCTTCCTTTACTCCATCTCCAGTAACTGAAATGGATATCAGGTACAGCACAAACAGCAAAGACAATGCAGAGTAGTTGGGATTTCTGGGATTTCTATCTCCTCTTGCCTGTCCACCAGCTATTTCCACATGGAACAGTGTTCAGAGTGCCACTGAGAGGCATGTTTGCTCCAATGCTCATCCTCATGGACCCCAGCTGTGCAATGGTCATTGCCTAGGCTGGAGCATAGCTTCAGGACACTCTCCCAACTCCAGCACTGCAGCACAGCCCATCTGCCCGGTGCTCATTCAAAGCTGGGAAGTTTGTTGTGAACAAGGTAGCCTGAGCTGGGCTGTCCGGTCTCATAGATTAATGGGTTAAGTGAATCCAAATCTTCCTTTTTTTCAAGTTTGCCTCTTCTCTTTTTTCCTGCAGGTAGTACAGATACGTTTGAGAGGTGATGTGATAAAAATACTAATAAGATAAACCCACTGAACAATACCATCCTGAGTGGAAAACAACTGGCCATTGTTTCAGCCTCCTCCTCCTGCTTTCTTATCTTGTGTGAAAAATACCTGTGGTTCTCAGAGCACGAACATGAAGGATTGAGTGAGGCCAGGTCTACAGTACAGACTTCTGCTTGGCAATGATACATGTGCCAAAGGTGTGAAGAACAGTGTTCCCTGACAGACACAACCGTGCTGGTCAAGAGCTCCTACACAGGTATGGCTATATCAACAAATCTGCACTTTCTCTGATTTTAACCACAGAGTTTCTGACCAAATTTGGTGTGTATTAGTGCTTTAAAATACTGGTATTATGACTGGATTTACCAGGACTGCATGGGAGGCTGTCACCCCAGTGTAGTGTCACCAGAGCATGAGGCTGTTGATTCCCACACCAGGCCTGGGAACAGACTTGGGAGGAAGGTGGGGTCTTCAGCTCCCCTACTTCTCTCTTTGAGTCTTTGGAGGGAAAGCGTTTGTGTCTGTCCTGTGTAAACATCTGCCAGAGTGAAGACAGATGAGACCTGTGTGAGAAACTGGGATGGCACCAAAACCAGGGTGTGATTCTGGGTCTGTGCATCCTCCTCCTTGACAGAGTGCACAGGCACATGTGTGGGGCCACACACTCACATTGGGCTGACTGACTGGCTCACAGGTTTACAAAGCCTAGTCGTTGCTCTCACAGATCTCACCCATTGCCAGCAATGCCCCTTCCACAGAAGCTACTTTTTTTCTCTCCTTCTCTTCCACTACAACCCAAGACAGTGTTGTTCAGCATGAAATGCATCAGCCCTGTGCCAGGCACAAATTCCAGACATCTGTGGAGAGGAGCGGAACAGAAAAGCCTTCAGTGAAGGCACTGGAAAAATATTTGTATCTTTAGCTATGCTGTAAAAAAAGAGGAAAAATAAAGTAAGACTACAGTTTTGGCAAAATTCACGTCTGAGCTTCTTGCTCAGACTTCTTGCACATCTTTCTGAACTCCTAGGACTGTAGCTGAAGTCTGTGAGTGAACATACCTTACACATGTAAGACTCCCAGACAGATTTGGTAGCATAGTCACATCAGCAGCTAAAAATTAAAGAGCCCTATCTCTTGCTTCTAAACTGTGTCATTTTCATAACATCTTTAAACATAATATTTTTAAGCTACTTTTATGTCAGTTATGTCCTGCAGCTGCATTTGGGAAGAGACCATGTGTAACCAAGGAGGGAATTTATAGGGAATAGAAATATATGGAGAATTCATTTACACCTGTACACAGCGTACACCCTGTACATTCACAATGTACACAGATGGAAGAACTCTGTATGCTGAGGGGCTGCTACAAGGTGTAACCTGGAGCCCCTGCAATGACCATTGCAATGGCTTTTCAGTGTTTTCTTCACCATCTGCCAAGAGGGACTGAGGGGGTGCTGCTTTCAGGGATGTAGAGCTGTAGCACTGCCAGTTGTACCTGTCCCAGTCAGATCTCATTTCAGCCTCCCTAGCGCCTCCCACTCTGCCTGTGGCACAGGACCCCATGTCTCTCAGGTAAATTCTGAACCCAGCATGCATGGAGTGGAGCAGTTGGGTATCTCCAGACTGTGCCAGTCAGTTCCAGGGCAGAAAACAGCCCTGAGCATCCCTAATTTGCAAGAAAAACTATAGCACTTGAGTCTTCATCGGCCTGTTTGCCATCAGCAAGATTTTCCACAGGCTGAGCAAGGCAGGATTTCACCCAGGGGATATCCCACAGTTGTGCCAAAGGCTCTCACACTTGGCTCACTTGGGATGCATCTGTTTTCTGCTGGCAGGATATCAGTGCCAAGAGCGCTGCTCCAGCCGCATGTAGCCCTGACCTCACCAAACAGGTACTGGGGCTGTGCACAGCAGGCAACTTGCACTGGAGGCTTTTGTCTCAGGCTTTGAAGAACAAACAAAAGAAGGGGAACAGAAAACCGTGAAACTTCTCCATTAAATAGGACCCATAGCTTAAGACTTATCTTTCATTGTGAGGCAAGAAGGGATTGACTTCTGTGTTGAATGCAAAGAGGGTTTGGGACAGGAGTGTTGTTTACAGATATTTGCCGTGTTCCCAATGGTCAAACCACAGGTATTTCTTTAATTCATTAGAGCTTACTTACAACTCTACTTGAGTATGTGAATACATAAATAATATGCAGACTGCAGCCTGGGCTCAGCAAAACAGATATTCTCTCCAGCACAGCTAAAACCAGTTGTGTTCAGCTCCACCGATAAAGTATGAATCACAATGATGCAGCACAAAATACCTACCTTTCTGGTTTTGAGGTTTGTGACTATAAAAAGAAAAGTTTTATTCCACCTCTGCAGAATCTAAACTTCATACAAAAATCTTTAAAGAGCAACTGAGTGACACCGGCTTTTAAAACTTCATGATAATTTTAAAACAAACTTTATCAAGTTTTCAAAAATACTAAACACAAGGCACAAAAGAAATATTTCATATAAGGTGAAATCCTTCGTTTAAAATGCTACCATATCCCCAGGATCCTTCAGCTCCAGGCCAGTAACAATTGCTCCACATATCTTATCCTCCATGGATTTCCTTCCTGCACTACAGCAGAGCAGCATCCCTGGACTGATTGTGTGGGCAGGGCCAGCTGCAAGCTGATTGTCATCCTCTTGCACCTCATTTTTCATATTCATTCAGCCCTCCAGTGTGGCATATGATGGAATACTCATACTGTAGTACCATCCCTGTGTCATGAGAGACCCAGCCACTGACTGAACCTGAAAATGCCCAACACTGGACTGTGGTACTGGTCAGGCTCCTGAAAAGCCTTCCACTTCCTCTGTAACTTTCCTTCCATCGTCACAAAAGCCCAGGAAAGTGTTGTGTACAAAACAGCTGAGGGACAGTCATGTTGCTTTGTCAATCAGTAAAAAAGAAAGCAGCTTTATCCATCCTCTAGGCATCAACAGTTCTTTAGCCATCTAAAATAGTGGTGTTAATCTAGTTATCTGACTTTCATCTACAGTCAGTGGAGACAACATTAAAAGCACCTCAAAAGGACAGTTCTTCCCATATTTGCTAGACATCTGTTTTAACAGGATCAGTTGCCCTCGGCAGGAGGTTTTTGTCTTCATTGATTAAAAAGACAGACAAGTAGCACAGACCAAGTGCTTAACTTTTAGAGGACAAAAGCTAAGTAGATCTTACCCCTGATCACATATTTTCCTACATGAAGGAAGAAGCAGAGAAGACTCCCTATAAAGAGGGGCAGATTAAAACTCTGAGGTATAAAAAAAGCAAAATTGCTAAGATAAATCTGTTTGATGCCAGTGGTGGACCAATCAAATCATGAGCAGGCATAGGTAGGTTGTACCAGGTGGGGATTGAGCAAGTCCAGGCCCCATGATTGTACCACAAACCCTGGAAGGGAAGTCTGAGAGGTAGGTGATTACATCAGGATCACTGGGATGATTTACAGCCAAGGTAACAAGAGCTTTTTCTCATTATGTCATTTTTTATGGCAATCATAGACAACTTCTTATATTAATAATTAAAAAAAGATGGAAGAGCAATTCTGTGATGTAGAAAAGGCTTTTAAGCTGGCACAGAAAATTCATCACAAACTGGTATGACAGCAGTGAAATGTGAGAAGCAGGACAGAGATCTCTGCAAGTTTTATTGTAAGAGCCCGCTACCACATCAGCTGGGATTGCTGCAGCCACTACATTGTTGATATTCTGGCTTTGGTGGTGATGGCTTCTCATGCGTGGATGAGGATGTGTAAGAACAAATTTTGCTTTCTAGAGCTGTGTTGAGGAATCTGGTCAGATGTTCCTCTTCCAGAAGGGCAATCATCCTGTGCCAACAAACCCTACAGGTCTTGCACTCCTAGAGAGAAATTCTGGACTACAGAATAAGGACTTTGGCAATAGTCACAAAATCTACCATTCATGTAGGACATTTGCTAAGAGGACAGGTTAAGCTTGTTCACTCAGGTGAGGAACTAACAGTCTGAAACGAGCCTGTGATGGATCCCCACTCTCCTTCTCCTTAGGGTCATGAGAATCTCTTCACAAAAGCTGGTTACTGGGGAAGGGGTGCCTGGAATTCCTGCAGCAGGGCCAAGGTGTTCTTTGCCTTTTCTTCCCTTGCAGGAGGTAAACATTAATGGGATATGACAGTAGAAAAATTATGACAGTAGAATCATTTGCAGTCCTTTGTGTTTGAATAAGTATAGCAAATTTACTGAAAATAAAAATTGGCAAGAGAAAGAGGGTCCATCACTGGCAGGAGGAGGTCTCTTTCCTGCTCTTTACTGTACACAAATACCACATAAGCTTTTTACTCTACAGTAGAAATTCTGGAGTAACCTTTTCAAAGTGCGTTTGCCCATTTTACTGAGTATTCTTCTAACATACAAGGAGGAGTAAATGCTTATCTGCACAAGGAGAGATGAATTTCAGCTATATCTTCACTCTTCGCATGCCCTCCTTGCATGCTGCATTCCTTTTCCACTCTCTGGCCATTCCCTGGAAAAAAATTAGTTTCTTTATCTCTCAGTCTCACTTAAGATATGTTTCCCCATCCATAGTTGGATTTCAGCAGTGGGGGCTGTGGTAGGGACCTGTGTGGTGGGGACCCATGTGCCAGTCACAGCTGGGTCCAGCCATTTCTGGAACCAGTCTGTGCGACCACCACACACCAGAGCTGCAGCCAGGCAGGCAGAGGATCCCACAGCATCCCAGCTCAGACATATTTCAGGAAGATTAGCAGCCATTGCAAGCAGGAGATACACAGATAACACTTTTAGGGAGACAAATGAAGACAGAGATAATTGTGGAGACATGGAGCGGGGGACACACTCTTGGAAGGAAGAGCTCCATGTTAAATGGAGGCAGCCTGTGGCTTATAGACAACCCAGAGTGGATAGGGACAACCCTGTGGGACTGTGGCAATGGGTGACCGACACTAGGGAAAGGACAGCTCTGAGGGACTCTGGCCAACATGCAAAACTGTAAGAGGCATGAAGGACAGAGAAAAAACAGTAAGAATGACAGATGGCCAAAGGGATACCAGTAAGGAGTGTGGAAAGGCAGCAGACTAAACCTACCGTGTATATGGTCCCAGCCTCTGGGATTGTTCAGTGTAACCCACATCAAAAACAGGGGGAGGTGAGACTAGGGAGGAGGAAAGGTATTTTGCTGAATAGTGCCTGGGAAGAAGAGTCAAGAAAGCTGCTTACCCAAGTGTTTGCTTAATTGTTCATGGTTTCTTTTTCTCAATACCCAAATCAGTGATTAGAAGCTTCTGTTCATTGGCAATAAACTGAAGCAAGTAAAAATTCCCTGAGCTGCGCCTGTTTTGCCAGTAACATTACACACTTGGCACGTTCTTCCTTTGCCTCTTTCACCTTTTGCAAATAATCTTGCACACACTGCCCTAGTGACACCAGAGGACCAGTTTTTCCACGGATCCACCTCTTTTCTGCCCTCTCTTGCATCTTTTCATTTCATCCATATTTAGTCTTTGTTCTGCCTGGCCTGATCAGCTCAGCCTTGTGAGAGCCTGGGCTTCCAGCTAACAAAAGACAAAGTCACAGCAGGAGTCCGGTGAGCAAAGAGCACCTGGACATGCTCAACAAAAGAGGGTAGTTTCATCTCTATGCCCATGTTGTGAACATGGCCAGCTCCAACAAAGGACAGTTTGGGGCTGAGGGCAGCTTGTGGCTTCTTGTGTGATGAGTGACAAGTTATTGGAGCCCACAATGCTTTCTTCTGAACTGAAGCGTAACATTCAAACAATACAAACAGTATTAAATACAAATAGGAAGGAAATGGTTTGCAATACTCTGTTTGCCTATGGCATCTCTTCTTACATTTTTCACAAACAATTTCAGTATATTAGACTCCTGATGAGCTTAAGAGACTCCTGAACAATTTTGGTCCTTCTGCTCCAGAAATATTTGATAGCTTTACCTGAAGGTGCTTGAATTTTCAAACACGCTCTTTATTTCCCATTTGAATTTATCTGCCTGCCTCTTCCATTGCGGCTCACCTACCACTCTATTCAGAAACTGGGGAAAAAATTTCACATGGTGTAAAATGCAGCATTGTCTCCTTACTGTTTAGCCAGAGAAAAGCACTACACTGCACTGTTGTTATTCAGACAAGAAACAGAACAAGCAAGAAGCAGTGGATTGGAATAAAGGGCAAGCAATGGATTTCACTAGTATGCAGAAGGCCAGCACAAGTCTTATATATTAATTACATGCTGGTTGAAATAGAGTCTGAAATCTGTTTGGGATCCAGGTAACATACAGCTTTGTACTGGCTTTTACTCTAGACTGTGAGTTTCACCCTTACAGCCCCTGTCCTTGAAAACAGTGACCCCTTCCTTGTGAAAGGCCACGGGTTCCCCCTGTCTGGTGAGGGAGGTGGGTGCCCAGCCCTGCTGGGATCTGCATGGAAAGGCAGGGAATGAGGAGCTGCTGAGTCCAGTAGTGAGATCTGTTGAAAGATATGAGCAGCCTGAGGGTAAGGAGACGCTGGGAGAGACAAGAAAACTCCAAGGGAGTGGTTGAGCTAAACTAACAAAATTCTTTCCCATGCACATGCCTAATACTTAAAATAATAAAAACACCTTTTGGGGACTACTGAGCCATGGGAAAGCCAAACAAAATCTGTTTTGGATTTACTTTAGTCAGCAGCACAGGAATATCAGAGACCCTGCTACATGAACTGGATATTTAAATACTACAAAATTCCAGAGAGTGCGATAAAGATGGACTTTTATTTGGCAAGAGAGGATGTGCTTGTGCAATGTTCTCAGCAACAGTGCGTTTACCCTCACCAATGGAGTAGTGCTTATCCCAGAACTGGTGGGATTGAGTCCTTTACTCAGCCCTTCAGCCCAGGGCTGAATCCCTTGGATTCAGTAATAACTTGGCCATAAAGCAAAGAGCTCACCTATGGCCCAGCCCAATCTCTCCATGCAGAGAAATGCTGTCACATTTACACACACAGTTAAGCAAAGCAGTTTTTAAATTTTGCATTAAATTTTGTTCCTAAATTTTGATGGGCTTTCTCCAGGCTGTCCCTACTCCCTGCAGCACTGCAGTCAAAGCTGGACATCAGAAATGTAACAGCTGTAGCAGCCAGCAGCTCCCACTCTAGGGTGGGCTACATAGTTGGATCAGCTCTGAACAGTAGCAGGTGTTTTTGCAGCAGTGCATAGGCAAAAAGGCCCATGGTGAGCAGAAGGGCCTTGAGTGGAAAACCCTGGTGTGTTCTCCCAGTCACTGGGAAAGATTGCTCATCAGATGGGTACTTTGTGTAGAAAATGTGTTCTTCAGAATGTTTGCCTCTCATTTGGCCTAGGATTAGATTTTGCCTGATGGTAACACCTGGGCAGATGTCTTCAGGCATTCCTTTTTCTTAATGCAAATATATGCTGGTTCTTTGAAAGAAATCACATTTTTGCTGATTGTGGCTTAGATGGTGGCTTGGAGACATCCCTGTGGAGACACCGTGTGGGACTGGCAGATGGACACTTTGGTCTCTGCCTGCACTTTGAACAGGATAAATTCTTGAGGGTGAAGGTGACTGGGGGCAGACAATCTGGAGGACTGGCTCCCCTTCCATGCTCCTCCTTTTGCTTTGGGGAGCTCCATGAACACTGCAAGATACTCTTTGTGTCTGCCTTCACCCATGGGAACAGAATCAGACACAGTGGAGAACATGATATGGGGACCTCTGAAACTGTTAACTCAAATTCAGTACGGTGTAAATATTGCTGGGCTGCTTCCAGACTTGTCGTAGGACATCTGTACACTGCTGCACACAGCCAGGCTTGGCCTCTCACTGCTCACGAATCTTTCCGTCACGGGGAAAGCAGCCTGCAAAGATGTGTAACCACTCAGCTGAGGATCAACTGGATGAAGAGATGTGTCAGAAGGCGAGGAACAATAGCAGTATTCAGTCATGACCAGCATGGTTTGAAAGCACTGAACTAGAGATTTAAGGGATTTGCTACAGATGGGTCCCCAGATTCTTTGGGGGCCCAAGAAGAATCCAGGCCACTTGATGATATTGTAAATAGAGCTTTAGCGCTCTGATTAGGTCAGAAATGCTGCATCCTCATGCCAAAAAAGTTCTTTTAAAAAAAGTGTGAAGTAGAAGTAAGCCTTGTTATCTATTATCCAGCCTACTTATTAAGTGTAACAGTTTTACAGACATATGGCACAGCAATTTCTCTCCTCAGATGCTGTGTGAAAGCAAGATATAAAGAATCTCAGAAGAAGACTGCAGGGGGAGGAAATAGCTGAACTGACAGTGCATAGCATCATGTTTACAAAGTAAACAAACTGTGAAGACAAAAGCAAACCTTCTCTCAAATCTTTAGTTAAAAGAGCCTTGTGTACAGCATGCAGCTATTAGCACCAGCACAGCACAGATGAGACAGAGAGATTTGAAACTGATGTTCCTTTAAAGAGCTTGCCATGTGGTGCTGCAGCATTAGCTGTCTCTTAAAATCCTGGTTTAGGAACAGACACTATTTACTGGATTACCACCAAGCAAAAGCCTGTCACCAAATTTATTTCCAGTAGTCGCCTCAATGGGCACTGAATTGCAGGATCTAAAACCATTGTCAGTGGTAGACTGAACCTGCATCCCCAACAGCCATCAACTGCAAACCAGCAACACAAACCCTGCCCATCACTTCTCCTAAAGGTGCTTTTTGAACCAGCCACAGAGGGGATTTGGAATATTTCAGTGCAAAAGGATGAGAGCTGCCTTGTGCAACTGCAGCTTGCCTTACACAAGGGATGTTGCAAGTTTTTCTGTGTGTAGAAGAAAAAATCCACAAGTAACTGCTGCACATGGACACCTTGAATAATAAGAGGCCCATGGACAGTGTAAAAACTGGCCTCACTAATGCATCCTGCTAAGAGGATCTCTGCATCACTGTTCCTTCTGTTACACCAATGTGCTACAGAGACACAGAGGCTGTGCCTTGAATTACTTACTCAATAAAGTTACTGTTTAGCTTCTTAAACAAAGATGAGTCAGGTTTGCCTTTGTTGAAGCCAGCTCTGCCCATAAGTGGGGGCTAAGGTGAGAACTCCACACAGTTCCATACTGATGCAGTCTCACTTACTGAATCCTGAAGTAGGAAATTGTCCTCAGTGCCACTATGCCTTCCTTGGTCTCACTCTTTTTTTTCCCCACAAAAGCCTTGTGGTGATATCCAGAGCTACTACCCTGTGGTAAATATTCACTGCTTCGCTGTGGGTAGGGGCTCTGGGGGCAGCTGAGCCATGTTTTGGTGCTCTTATTGCAGACGGTAATGTGCAGGAAAAATAAAAAGGAGGCTTGAGAAAGGCAGATGGCTGATCATGGACAGTCAGTGTCCCAGCTGTCCCAGGTGTTAACCTTCCACAGGAAGACCTGGGTGCCCTGGTCTAAGAGACTGTAGGAAATTACACTATAGGCATTCAACACTAAGGC
The DNA here is from genome assembly GCA_013399945.1 of Ploceus nigricollis. NCBI lineage: Eukaryota > Metazoa > Chordata > Aves > Passeriformes > Ploceidae > Ploceus > Ploceus nigricollis. The sequence goes on along the minus strand of VXBC01001496.1, from coordinate 929,963 downwards.
CATTCTTCTCCCAAGACGTGGAAAATTCACTCCTAGATCAGAACATATCATTGGTTCATTTTGTTGGCAAAATACCCTGGAAATGAACCTCCTAGTTCTCACACAAAGGTCCAGAGAGCTTTGGTTTCAGAGGGGTGGGTGAAGGCGGTGGGGCGAGGGGTGGGGGGGATTATGCCTGGCTGTTGTTCTGTTGAAAGTCGGTTTGTTTCTGTCTCATAAAGTATGCAAGAATGTTCCCATGCTCTGCCCGGGCCAGCCCCCAGCAGCATGCTTTGCGAATTAGCAGCTGATGCTGGAATGCGGCGTTCCCAGGGCAACTGGGAGCCCCCCATGGGGCACAGCCAGCCCCCAGCATTGTGCAGCCCTGGCTGACGCGGCTTTGTTGGGTGAGGTAATGCCGTGTGTATGCAAACCAAGCCAGGGGCACAAATGGCACTTGGAAACTGTTCCATGACTTCAAAGGGCAGGCTGCCTGGCCCCCAGGAAGGCTCCCTCACTCCAGCCTGCACCTCCGCTACTGAATTTCACCTCCTCTCCCGCCCTGCTGCTGCTGTCACAGTGGCAGTATCCTGGGCTGCACCATTTGCACAAACCTTTGTGGTATGGTTTAGTGGGCGCATTGGAATTTGGTCTAAGGCTGGGTGTTATAGATGGATGGCCATTTCTCACATGGGCTTGATGATCTTGGATGTCTTTTCCACCCTTAATGATTCCATGATTCTATGAAAAGAAGAGTAACCAACAGGTTGAGGGAGTGGTGTCTACTCCACTCTGGTGAGAGCCTATCTGGAGTACTGCATCCACCTCTGGGGCTCCCAAACATAAGGACATGGACCTGTTGGAGCGAGCCTAGAGAAGGACTGTCATGGTTTAACCCCTGTCAGCAACCAAGTTGTACTAAGCGCTCTGAAGAAAATTAACTCTACGCCAGCTGAAACCAGCACTAAGTTGATCACAGGGCTGGAGCATCTCTCCTATGAAGACAGGCTCAGAGAGCTGGAGTTGTTCAGCATGGAGAAGGGAAGGCTCTGGAGACATCTTATAGCAGCCTTCCAATACCGAAAGGGTATGTGAATTCTGGAGAGGGACTTTTTACAAGGGCATGTAGTGATAGGCCAAGGGGGAATGGCTTTAAACTGAAAGAAGATATATTAGATAAGATCTAAGAGAGACCTTTTCTTTACAAAGCAGGTGGTAAAACACTGGAACAGGTTGTCCAGAGAGGTGGCAGATGCCCCATCCCTGGAAACATCCAAAGTCAGATTGGATACAGTTTTGTGCAACCTGGTGTAGTTGAAGATGTCCTTGCTCATTGCAGGGTTGTTGGACTAGATGTGCTATAAACCTTTCCGACCCAAAATATTCTACTCTATGACAGCCCTATCAGAAGTGTGGCAGGAGCTCTGCAGTGGACAGGACTCAGGTATTGCTATCAGTTTGTCAGCCCCAACTTGCTCACCCCTGTCTCCCCACATGGACCTCTAGCACACAGTCAGAAGGCTTTTTTCAGAATATTTTTATTTCTTAATGCTGGAGTCCCCTTCAGTATGGGACTGAAAAGAGAGCTGCACAATAAGAAAGAAGAACTGTCCTCTCAGATCCATATTCTAGCCATGGACACAGCTGAATTCTACCCACTGCTTCCAAAAATTCAACTAATTCTACTACACTGTATCCTCAAGAGACACGGCTTCATATTGATTAGGGGCTTAGGCTCCAGCGAGCAGTGACTTGATGTATATCTAATGCTGTGTAAATGTTAAGAAACATTATTCTTGTCCCCAAAGCTTTGCTGTATTCTACAGGTAATGAATATTGAGAGAGGAATTGGAGGTTTGCCACCAGATGCAAAAAGAGAGAGCAATGTTATTGTTACATTTAAAACTCTTTATTTAGATACCTGTCTAAATTACATGCAGAAACAGAACACATCGGGCCATTAAAGGGACAAATCAGTGCCTTAACACCACCTTGAGCTTAACAAAAATGTTGGCATCAGACCATTCACTTGCTGGATTGATTGAGAAACAACAGAAATCTGCCTGTTCCGTGAGCCTAGTTTCTGTTCTCAACAAGAAAGTGGAGGAGATATTTCAAAGGATATTTTTAAAAACTGCAAGTAGAAAATATGCAGTGATCAAAACAATCTTTATGGTATTCTTTGGTTGCGCAACAGCAAACCAATATGTAACTACAACTAGGACTGAGAAAACTACTGCCTGGGAACCAAAGGCATCCCAGTTCCACACCTATTTGCAGACTGCAGGGTGCTTTAACACTGACACAGTGTCCTAGTACATTTTGGCACAGTTTTTCAAATATGCATAGGGTGTCAGAACATGCACACATGCATCAGTGAATTAAGTGTCTAATGTTTTGGACCATGTGTTTTCCTATTTGTGTCTTCCACTACTGTGACTTTGTCAAATTCTCAGACATCTCTGTAGCACTTCAGAGAGGCAGGCAAGTCAAGTGCACCAATGATGTTTTTTACCCAGTGCAAAATCAGTAAGCAAAATGCCTAGCACTTTGGTCACTGTCAGTGACAAAACAGGGACAAGAAATCCTCTTGATTCCAGGAGGATGAGGGCCAACATTGCTCCCTCAGCTTTCTAGCTCACCTGCCATGCATTGAGGTGATTTCGTGATCACACAGTTTTTCTGATGGGAATGAAAACTGAATTACAATGTTCTCTGTAATAAAGATAAAGCAAAATCAAATAAAACTACATTCTTGAAAGCCAAGAAATTCAAAGATACTCTTAGAGCAGACTTATAAGGTGGAAATAAAGATTACTATAAAGTATATAACTTTCCAATGTATTCTTACCAAAACTGCAGCAGGAGGGCTTCCGCATCAGTTACCCAGCTCCCTAAAGCTGAGTAGAGAAACTTCCTGACCTGCTCCAGTGGGACTCAACTCTGCTTCTCTTCAGCTTATACAAAGCTTCCATTACTTTCAGTGGGAACAGCTTAGCAGTTCTAGTAGAGTGAATGGATGCATTATAATGTCAGTAATAACAAATGTCATGCACATTCCATGATTAGCTAGAAAAATGATTCCAGGGTTAAATAGGCATGTCTTATTCAGATGCATGTCACTGAGCTGGGCCCATCACCTAGGTACTGGATGCCATCTCTCTCTATTTCTCCTTCTCCTATTGCTAAACATGCTAATCCTGGGCAGCAACCAAACATCACTATTGCAGGCTTGTCCAAAAACTATGCAGAGACAATTAGCCTCATTGAAAAAAGGTATCAAAGACCTCACAGTATCAATTATCTGTTTCTCAGTGCACACGCACACACACAGGCATCCAAGGGATTTGAAACATAGCTAAAGACAGTTTGCTGTGAATGGCAGTGACTTCATGCATTAAAAACTCTGCATCTCCCCCTGTAATGTAATGCCTGTACCCTGAGATGAATGGCTTTGCTCCAGCTTTTTGCCCTGAAAGGCTAGGAGAGAGATACTTCCAGTCCCAAGGGAGACTGCAGCTGAACGTGCCCTATTACGATTACACTGGCAGCATCTGTTGGTCGCAAAAAGCAGGTGGCAGCATCCTCATCAAAATAAACACAGGGATGAATCAAACACCTCAAAGTGGACAGCATGGAAACTGGGAAAGGAGAACTTAGAGGAATATCACTGTTTTAGTATCTTCTAGGGTATAAGTAGTCTGCAGCGGTAGGAGTTTGTACTGCTTTAGTAGTATGAACAGCCACAGTGCTCCTGAAAAGTAGAAATGACATGTCCTTTATGTTATAAAGGTAAGAAGCAGGAGTTGTGTTCAGTTAAGATGTTCACAAATGTAACTCCAGCATCCACAGAGCCTGAGGGGTCAGAAAGATGAAAAGTTAGGCAAGGGGGTGCAATAAGGATCCAGATGTTTGCAGAAAACTTTAAGTGGTCTGATGTGGCTATAAGGTTGTGCAGCAGTTTCCATGTAAAATGATAGTATTAAAGGAGTATTTCTTCCTTTAAAAATGCTTTTCATGTATTTTGAAACTGGTTTTTATGACCACAATGAATATATTCTGTGGCCTAAATTAGTTATTTTCTTGTTCAGTGTGTATTTATTACAAGCACGTGCTGTAATACAGTTGTGACAAAATGCCTGAATCACTAGAGTAAAACCGAGTGAATCAGCCTACTGAACAAATACTAAATCACTTCACACTTTATCTTTGAAAGAACTTGTCAACAGAGAATGTGAAAAAATCCCACAACTGTGGGGAACTATTACATCTGTAATTTTTGTTGCAGACTTGGCAGAGCAGCCATAGCTCCACCAAAGTCATGGAAGCTGAGAACTCAGGAGCAGCTTACTCTCTGCAAACCTGCTGAAGAGCGTCTGGGCCCAAAAGCTCACTCACTTTTTACAACTGTATGAGCTCTTAATGCCACATAATAGCCTTTCGCTGGACCACCGAGGCTGCAATAGTCTCAATGCTGCAGCTCTTCAAACAGATGCCTTTCACAGGATGATCCGAAATTGATGGCCATAAATAGGCACAGCCATTGTAAAAACTTAGCTCTTAAGTCAGCTTGAAAATAACAAAACTAAATTTTCCCAATTTCCTTTAAAAAAAATATTTACATGCTCTGAAATAATTTACAGTCTACTAACAATCCCATAACAGCCCTGTGGAAAATCACTGTTATACCAGATAAGTACATTTTTACATCGAGCTACTTTTTAAGGGCAAATTAAACCACACTGAAGAGGCTGTCCACAACCTTTAGGAATCTGCTGTTGTTAATAATTAAACTACACACCATTTCCTAAAGGTGGTGCTGCAGCCAAAATGCAATTCATAGGTGGGCAGTAGAAACCAGGCAAAGTAACTGTTCTTCTAATAAAGAACGATTACTGCCTTCAAGCATAATGCTTTTGACAGGCTGGTCTAAACTCTTGTCAGGGTCACAAGGTTAATCTCACAGCAGCCACAGGCCTCCTCACTGTTGAGCGTGAACAATATGGTTAACATTTTTGGAATGGAGTTAAATTTCTTTTTCATTCCTAGCCTACACCTGACAGACACAGCCCTCTTCTCTGCTTTCATAACCTGCCATCTGGAAGATAACAAATTCTTATCTAGCTGGTTGATCTTTCCTTCAATCGCTATGAATGTTTCCCACCACCGACCAAAAGGCCAGAAAACAGGGTTTACCCACCTGAAATAAACTCTGAGCTTTCCTGAGGCTAATTCCTTCAGATCCTGCAAAATACAGGAATGTGTGACACAGCAAAGAGCTCTTAATACCAGCAGCATTCCTCTGGCTCATCACCACAACCACCACAGCTCTCATTCCTGGGCTACTGACTAAACACAAATAAATTTTGACATTGTTTTTTGTCCACTATCTCATTGTATTTGGCTTCATTCACCAGTTTATCCCATGTAAGGCTAAGGGTAAGCTAATACAGGATGGATGATGTTACTTAGTTTACGTCCTAACAAAGAAGAGGTTGCACTTTGCTGGAGCACCTGCAGTGACAATACAATATTTGCCTTTAGTAAATAGCATGTAAACAACCAGTTACTGACAATTTCAGTAAGGGAATATACCTGTCCTCATAAAGACTTGTGTCCCAGTCAGGGGGAATTCTGTAGATCAAGTCCTTGCAAGCATCTGGAAGTGTTATTCACAGACCCAAGTCTTACCCAAATGTATACATGGCTCATCATATCTTCTTGCACTTGGGCAAGCTTCTAGTCCCCAAAATTGAAGGTGTCACAGACAGTGTTTCATATCCCAACCTCTCTCATGCCACCTACAATTAACCAAGAAATTCCAAATTTTCTTTGCTAGCAGTACAATCAAGTACTTAAGGTCCAGACAACCTTAAGTTGTTAAGGACCAGCAGTCTTATTTACATGCCAACAGATGATTGACATCAGGTTCCTATGTAGACCTGGACTATTGAGAGCTATTTATGCTGCCCAATTTTAAGTGAGATGATCTGTACAGTAATAGAAGAGAAAGGGGCCCCCCACAGCCAGTCAGAGCTAGCGTTTTTTGTTTCTGTATTAGACTGGCTGATGTGCTCCATCCAGGGAAGAGGGAAAGAGAATGTACACTGGGAAAGGCAGGTACATTTGAAGCCCCACAACTCTTCCAGAAGAGAAGATGGATGGTATAGAAAGTTGGATAATTCCCTCTGCTAAGTATCTTTGCTGTTAGAAACATGGATAGACTATCTCCCAGTTGCAGCTACCCCAGCTATCCACTCCCATTCTTCTGCTTCACATCAGATCTAGAAAGCAGGAAATTTTAATATTTAGTCTTTTTCTTTCTGTGAGTTAGGTGCTACTTGACATTTCAGTAAACTCTGTTAAGCTGTGGGTTTTTGCTGAAAAGGTTTTTTGCCACTGCAGCAACTTCAGCTGCAGTTCCTGCCATCCCTCCTTGTGTCCTGTTGGAGCAAGGTTCTCCAATTCACCACAGAGTTAGAAAAATATTCTATCAATTTTTCTCGGGTAGGCCAAATGGCCTTCACCCTGCAGCTGTACCATCACTAGAGTGCACTCCAAAGAAGCAGCAGAAGACACAGAGAGGGAGAGGAGCAGAACATTGTTTTTGGCTGGACCAGTTTAGCTGTAACCTGAAACCGCATAATAAATTAGGTGCCTTAAAAACAGAGAGCAGGAATTTGCCCCTTGCCACCCAGGAGCTTAGACCACAAGGCAGGGACACAGTCAGCCATGAGCCATGCTCTGTTTGCCTCCTCAGCAGGCCATGACATCCCTGCTTTCAGGTTCTGTGTGGGCACACAGAAGAGCAATCTTTACCATGGGCATCCTCCGTGCATCAGTGCCAATGATGCTCCCCTCCTTTGAAATGGAGGATAGGACTGGATGCACACGTATGGATATTTATGGATGAAGTAAACTGATCAAGTTCAAATACTTTTGGGAATATTATTTTCTGTTTCAGAGAGGTAAGCTTGCAGGGGAGAGAGCAGCTAGAGAGCAAAAATGCGGTAGATATCCGAAATGACCTTATGTCTGTCACTCCAGGGACACTGGACCGGCTTTCTACACCTGACATAGGTATCTCTATTTATATATAGGAAGTTAAAAAACTGAAAGAAATATGGGATGGGCATTATAAAGTGCTATTTACCTTAACATGAAATTTCTCAGTGGCCTGAAAAGGAAGATGCTACAGCATAGGATGCCTGGTTGAAGTGCTTTAGTCTCTTCAGAAAAGGCCTCTGGCAGCAGTCTACATGACCAAGTGCTATGTTTGGGGCAGTGTCCAGAGCCCACTGCACCCCCTGAGAATGAGACCCACCCTGAAGGAACTTCTGTGCCAGCAGGACTTCCCTCTGCTAGAGCTCAGCTTTACCACTGGAGATGGCAAGGGGTAACTCTAAAAGTTGTTTTTAATGTTACTGAGATGAATATTTCTTCTGTCATTTTAATGGAAGGAAGAGAAACAGCTATTTTTAAAAAGTAGGACTCCTCTGTGGGATCATTTCCCAGAGGCTGCGGACACATCATCCCCATGGAAAATACAAAGAGTCATACAAACCCCCAAAACTCAATCCTCAACCTTGAATTCAAATATTTCAAAAATCAGTAACGGTAACAGTTTTTATGGGACATACAAAGAATTAGAGAACACTTCCTACCTTTTACAGATTTTGAATCATTTTACATTTTGGAAGTAGCTTTAAGTGAACCAGGCTGACTTGTGTTTCTCATCTTTACTTGATGTATGATGACAAAAGGAGATAACCTTGGTATAAATAGCATGATTTATTCAGAACTGAAGTCAGTGAGACATGCTTACTGTCATTGCAGATTAGCAACCCCTGTGTGTACATTTTTTATTACTTTCGCCTTTTCTCCACTTACCAGCCATCATCTCCAGCTTTTACTTTGTCTTTGCCTGTCTCAAAGTAATGTCCTTTCTAAAGGACAGAAACCAATCCCACCAGGGATTATATTTCACAGCTACATTCTTTATTTACAAGGGGGTTTCAGTGCTCAAGACTTTCTATACTTATAAGATACCTAAGTTGTTTTTATAACTTGATGAAATGTTTATAATGTGATGAAATAGCTTTCAATACAGAAATAATTTAATGAGTTGCAGCAGACATTTTAACACTTCCAGGCAGCCTCTAGAACTACTGAAGTTTGGTGAAATGTGATTATTATTTCTTGACATAAGCTTTCATATCAGCTCTGTTTATTTTCAGGAAGAAGACATTTTTTTCTTCCTGAAGAATGACAGGTTGAAACACTCAATTCCAGGTAAATTGTTCTGACACTAGAACTACCACCCCCTGCAGAGACAAGAAAAATACTAAAATAGGCAAGAGCTCTTATGACAGGTAAGAAAGCCTCTGACCAGAGCGGTGCTGCTGTGAAGGGTGGGGGCAGAGCCCTATCTGTAAGAAAAAGGAGGGCTGTGTGGAGGTTGTGGAGCACCTTTGAAGCTGAGCCCCATTTTCAGAGGCAAGAGCAAATCCACCCTTGGGCACCCACCAAACCACTCAGAAGGAATTTATCAGGAATGAGGGGAGATCTAGATGCCTCTTTTTCTAATATACTTAAAAGTATACGCTCTGGATGGAATAAATCCCATACTTCAGGCACTTTTCCTAATCTCACTTCCTGTATGGACAGATACCATAGCACTCTTCCCGGTCATCTCTTGGCTCTGCACAGGAGCTGGGAATTCATTCAAACCCCTTACTCAATGCCAGGTAATGTGATGAGGAAGAAAGCTGACAGGACCTACACATTTGTAATTTTATCCAGAACATGGTGGAGAGAAGAGTATTTATGGAATGTGTCTGTGCAGGAGATTCACACTGTACAGCAGAAGATAACATTTTGTGAATTTCAAGAGCATTTTAAATCAGGTGCTGGCAGTGACTTTTCTTCATGTTTGGATCTGTTTTGCCCCAAGTAATGCAAAAACTGGATTTTTTGGCATTTTAGCTAAACTTACCATATTTGACTCCCATTTGCATTGACATTGTTATAAATTCAAATTATTTCATTCTAGGATCTTAATTTGCTAGAACATAACTGACTTCTAATGACCATTTTTACAACCCTTTGTTTACAGATTTCACTGGTTCCTTCCTGTCATATTGTATTCTGCTTCTGCTGCCTAATTTCAAAGCTCTTGCTGCTTTGACACAGCATACCAGTGTTAATACATAACTGATGCATTTACTAAATGGGCAGAAGGGAAAAACAGATGAGCAAGAGCACGGTAAGCACTTGACTGTAATTATCTGTGAATAGGCTTAAGTTAGCAGTGATAATGGCAGAAATAGATTTTACACGTCAGGCTAAATTCATCCTGTGGGTAATTAAAATCATTTTAGTGCCATTACTTCATGGAAATTTTCAGCCTAAATGTGCCCCTTTTCTTTTCTCCTTTCATCCCCCATTTCTCATTTAAGAAGCAGGATGACACAGCACATAAGGGTATCCCTTTGCTTCCTTTAAACTTGCAGGATTGTATGCTTATTTTTGGCTTTCTCTCCATTTTTCCCCCAGTATTTTCTCATCTAGGCACAAGATTTCCCAAGGTAGGGAAATCTGCAGCACTGCATGGTAGCAGAAGGTAGAGAAAGGGCCGCCGGGGCATTTGCAAGCGGTGGCCTCTGTTCAGCCAATTGTTTCCTGCACGTAGGATTTCAGAGCTGGTGGAGCTGCTCCCAGGCACGTTTCCCTTCCCATGCACTCCAGCCCCCTCCCCATTCCCCCTCCTGAAACACCAGCTCTCCTTTGTGTGGCAGTGCAAGGTGCTCCCCAGGCAGGAAGCTGCAGGCAGGACCCCAGCAGCCAAGATTACATTTCTTCCACATCCCAGTTTGCTGCGGGGTGGGGATCAGAGGGAACATACAGGATTTTCAAAAAAGAGGAAAGGCCGATGCTTTGGGCATGAAAAGATCTGTGGTTTTGTAGAAAACTCTTTCCTGGCCTTACTGCCTTTGTAGATGGGTCTTTCCTGACTCTACTGCTTTTTTATTAATACTCTAACACTTTATAATTGCAGACATTTCTATTATTAGATCTAGGGAAGAACAGATAAAAACAGATTTTAAGAAAAGAAAAATAAAATCTCCCTATAGTATTAGAAAAAAGCTTAACCATGGAATATTCTTCCAAATATTTCCAAAGTTGATTAGTTTATGTAAAAAAATCCGCTCTTCCCCATCATCTAGTGGTGTTATTCTTCCTTTTGGACCACGAATATATAAGTCAGCTAGAGAAAAAAAGTTAAAAATAGGAAAACAATATTACAGAGAGTAATTCTAATCAAAACAAAAATCAAAACACATAGCTGAAAGGAAGTAAAATGAAGTGAAAAGCCTTTGTGAAATGCACGTTCAGAGACAGCAGAAGCCATTTACTCCTTTGCAAGGTATGCTTTGGCAGGATTGCTTCTTTAGGGGTAGAGAGAGGAAAACTTGCAGGGAACAGACAGCCAGAAAGAATTCTTTATTAAGCAGTGAATGGCAATATGTGTATATGTTTGCCATGCTGAGGACATGAAATTATTTTAGCGTTGTGATGGAAGCCTAGCAGAGACATGATAAGCACTGTGAAACCCTGGGCAGGGATTTAACAGCTCTGGCATTGTTTCAAAGTCACCAGAAAGTAACCAAAACTTCACAGTTTGAGTTTCAGTATATGGAGAAATCACCAGACAACTCCTGTCCCCAGTAAGGAATTTGTACCAGCAGCTTATGCACTTTGTGTGTATTCAGCTGCAGATACCAACTTGCCAGAGCACCTGTATAGGCAAAGATACATCAAATGGGTTCTGTCAGAGAGAACGTGACAAACTCACTTGGTGGCTGTGCCACCATCAGCTGGGATCTCAGGAGGCTGTGTAATGAACGCAGGTTTGGGCTTGATTAGAGCTTGGGTTAGGAAATCTTGAAACCAAGGGCCCTGGGAATTTGGTCAGAGTTAGAATAAAACCATAAGCCTTTAATGATGTTAAATGATTTTGTGTTACTGGAAGATTCTATTTCTCTTTATAATGAAATGTGGCTTGTGACCATTTTAGTAAATACAGTCCCACAGAGACTCTGCCAAGGGTAAGAGTTACAACCTCTGTGCTCTAGGGCCAAATTTGATTTATGAACCCATTCTCCCTACCAGATTACCCACCTGGTTTTCAAAGGTTGCTGACGGAGCAACATTGTGCAGCTGTTTCCTTACTACCTGAAGGTGTCTCTGTTGAAATGTCAAAAGAAATACTTATTGAAGAAGAACATCAAGATCCTCTGGGATGAAAGATGCAATACACAGTGACTTATATGGCACCAGAGACAACAGGGTATAAAGAAAAATCTCCTATGTCCTCCCAGTCACATGGCACATCCCTGGCACAGGAGGCATCCTTCAAGTGCCTACAAGCTGTTTATGGCTCCAGACCTGTACCTTGGCCTCACTTGCAGAGTAATGTGGTCAATGATCAGCACAACAGCATTTGACTTTTATTTAATATAAACTGGTGTCTTATACCTCACCAATTATACCTATACCTTGTATATGGTGTTTGGTATAATGACTTATTATTACCGATAATGTAACCTATACTGTACTAGCAGATAAGCCACAGTGCAACTTTATTTTTACTGTTTACATGCTATTTTAGATAAATTTGGTATTTCATATGTAAAAAAACATAAATTAAAAAATCCCAACCCCGGAGCTCAGAATTAAACCTGATTTTGCAACATGTTAATCATGAAAGCCGTAGCATGATGAATAGTCCCACTGAAGCTATTGATCATTTTCTAGGAATAATTGCTGTCTAGAAACAGCAAAATCAAGATGTAACATGCACTGAGAACATCACCAAATATGATTTTGCTTCAGCATGTATGCTAACAGAAAGCAGATTGTTATAACTTCATGTGTAATACCTACGATGACTGTATACACAATGGAAAATACACAATTATTATTCCTGCAAGAGCTGCATCATGGCTGGAAAGTGTCTGCATGCAGCTGATTAAATCTGACTCTGAGAATGCAGTTCTGCAAATAGTCTTTCATGCAAGACATTCAAGTAATTTTTTTAAAGCTCCCTGACTGCCAGCTCACTGCAGACACAGTTAGTTCAAACTTTTCTTTAGGATTCATTTCATGCCCTCCTTTCTGCTAATATCCCTGAGATCAGTCCTTTCTCTAATGAATAGCTGACCTATTCTTCTTTGATTTGCCATTGATTTCCTCCACTTACCTCCCAATGCTTTGCTCGTTGATTAAATGCTAGACATAGGAATGCCTCAAATTTCTGACTTCTGAGTCATCCTCTCATGACTTGAACAGCTTGAAGCCAGCTTCAGCTCCCCAGACATCATTAGTGAAAACTCCTTTTGTTTTTAAACTCTACAAGCAACCCATTTCTCTCCAAGCTGAGGTGCTGCTTGTGAACTAGACAATAAATAGTAGCAACAAAATTATCTCCTACATGAACCGCGATAATTATCGTAAGAAAAGGAAAGGGATACTTTTTCCGAGACAGAGAAGGCAAGCCACAGCTTTCCCTTTTGCACTAGATCTCTTTGTCTACATGCAATGCAGACAAGACCATGAGTAAGGACATCTTCTTATGCAAACTTTTATTTTTACATGGGGTCCCTCTGACTCCAGCATGACTCTGCATGCGACATCGGCTTACAAAAGTCGCTCTTTTTTCTGAAGACACCAGCTTTTAAGAACCAATCCACAAATCCCCCTCTCCAGCTTCCACTTCACAGAGCAAGCTGGATGAAACTGCTTATCAGCACTGCAAGAAGGAGAGCTGGAGTTGATGCTTTGAAAACTTGCAGTGGTATTTCCTTGGAACACAGATATCTTCAGACTCCAACACTTTGATGTCTCCTTCAAAAACAAACAGGCTGACACTATCTCAATTTTCCTGCAGTCCTGATATTTCTCAAAATGCAGCTTGTTTTCTCTAGGGTGCCACACAATCCTAGATGACCAGCTATGTGCGATAATTACTATACTTCCAATTAAGGTAATGGTACTGACATTCTATACTAAATTCCATTTCAGTCATGGCTACATTGGTCATCTGCACACGACCCATGCTTTTCTTACTCTCCTACTCAGATTCTGTGTGAAGGAAATAGCCCTAAGGATTTTAGTGCAAATGACAAGGAGAGCAGGTTAAGGTGGTGTGACATGGAGCACCCCCCTGTCTCAACAGCCTAGACACAGTGCTTGCCTCCTGTGATAGCTAAAGCACCATTTCAGAGAAACTGGAGCCATGAGTTTGTAAACTACTGTAACATTTTCTTTCTCAAATGATCAAAACCCAGAAGAATGCAGCAACTGTTCAGAGTTGTTTGCTAACATTTCAATTTCTCCACTAGCTGTCAGAGTATGACAGAAAGTCCTACTGTGACCAGACGACTGTGCTGGCTCCACTGCAGGCTTTATGCATGGTACAGGGCAGCTTAAATAAGAACAGATTCAACAACAGAGCCTACACGTGGGCACTAGATTCTGTGCCCTTGCATTCAATCCTGCAAATTCATGCTGGAAAATAAGTGAGGAAGAGTAGGTGATATTACAAGATGCTGCCTCCAGCACTGGCTGGACCACTCCATGAGACAATCAAATCAACCAACACAGCAGACCACTCTTCCAGGAGAAAAAAAAACCCAAAAAAAAAGGGATTTTCTGTCCATTTTGTGAGATTGACCAGTTTAGCAATCTGAAGTGCTCCAGTGCTGGCATGACCAAAGGGAGTGAATGAGACAGAAGACAGTACCAAATAAAAATGGACAGTGTGACATGTTTCTATGGACAGAAGGAAGATGTCATGCCAAGTCAGCTGCCCGTGAAAACACGCATTACGCACCCCAGAATAGCATTAGAAACAGCTGGCATGCTGAGAGGGCAACTACATAGATCAGCCTTGGTTTAACAAAAGGACAAGCCATGAAAGACTTCACCTCGGCCATTGCGAGTTGTCTCTATTCAGTTAGGACCCACAGCCCTGGAACGATTCCATTTGCTCAGATAATGAGTATGACACCAATATTTTCTCTCAGGAGATTGTTGTGGGATAAGATGCTCTCTCTGCTCACAGAGCAGCCTCACTGTTACAGTCCAGCTTGGAAGAGGCAAAAGTAAACTGTCCTCTTTATTATCCATGCCGGCAGGGCTCCAATTTTAGCCAGTCTCATGTCCTCAAATGCAAGATTAAAACCTGGGGGTCAGTACAGGTGAGCTGGTGCCCTGCTCACATCATCCTGTCAGGTGGCCATGTCAGACCAGCAAGTCAGGCTCACTCTTGTGGTTCCTCCTGGGCAAATCTCATTTTTTTGCTATGGAGTTGTGCAACACTGTGCAAAAGCCTTCCCACCTGCTCCCCTTACAGCCTGCTGCCAGCCCAGCTCCCATGCCGGCTGCATCCTCACATGGAACTGGATACGTGGGGAAATTGAGCAACAACCTACTCGTGAGGGAGCAACTCAACAGAAATTGAGATGATGCCCGCTTTCTTTCAGAAAATTACTACATTAAGAAGCAGAATATAACACAGAAGAGGGAGGGAAACAAGAGAGTTTATGCCATGCGTGCAGCACAGCATCTCCCTCTCGAGCACTGTGGCTCCTAGCGCCCGAAACTCCAGGCGCGGAGTTCCCAAATCCGGTCCCGACTTTTACACTGCACCTCTTTACGCTTCGAGCCATCTCCCCCTACCAGCATCGCCCACTTAACCTGGCTGCGGCACAGCCACCCGGACCGAGTTCCAGTGACTTGCTGTGGTAACTCTTAATTGCAATTTCCCCTACGCAAACTTCATTGCTGCCAGTACGGTGAACTGAGTAGCCACCAAAACCAAAATCGCCTCGCAGCCCCGCCAGCAACCCCTCATCACCGCA
>VXBC01001496.1:820118-914746 GCA_013399945.1 Ploceus nigricollis | reverse complement strand
GGAGCGATCTCCGGGTGTGTCACGTTATCAGGGGGTTTTCCCGTCGGAGCCACCACCGTGGGTGTCCCTGCGCGTTCCCGGGCGGAGGCAGCGGGAGCGGGCGGGCACAAGGTGGGGACAGGAGGGAGTGGGGCTCTGGAGGAGCCTGGGGTCGTGTTAACTTGTCTGTCCCTCGGTGTCGTGGACCGGGCCCCGCCGGTGGGTCTCGCTGGCGCTGGATGATGGGGTGATGCTGGGGCGGGTTCAGGAATACACCGGCTGCACGACGGGAGACACCCGAGGCGTCTGGCCGTGTCCCAGAGAGCTCCCGTGCGGCCTTACGATGGCACGAGTGTGGGACGCGTCCCAGCTGGTGCTCGGTTGGCTGCCACCTGCTCGCAGGTGCCGAGGGAGACTGACGGGGACGCGGCCCCGCGGGTCGCACCCTTGTGGGGCAGCACCTGGGCCGCCTCCTTCCGTGGGGCAGCCTCGGGGGCGAGGGGCTGGAGGCATCTCGTGGGGCTGGTCTGGGTGGTCCGACAGCCGTGAGGGACTTTGATGCACCGGGGCGGGACGGGACAGGAGGAGAGTGTCCCCGCAGGTGTGTGCTTGCGGGAGAAGGGGTGGGCGTCAGCAAGGCAAAAGTCTCCAATACTCGTTGTTTCGCCACCTCTTGGAATTGTTTTTTGGTAACGATTTACAGGGAAAAGCTTTGAGTTTCCTGTGCTGAGAAGTCGTCATCGTCTGCATCGAGAGATGTTTCTCCTGCTGTTCGGCAGTGACAGGCTCTCAGGTTAACTCCCCTGTGGCATTTAAAATGCACATCTGTGTTTTTCCACCACGCCAGAAAACTAGCACACTGTCTGAACCTTGTCCCTTCTTCAGAGTACCGCTGTGATGCCTGGGCCCTGACAATAAATACTTCAAAAATGTTTTAAAAAACCGAAACCAACAAACCACAACTGTTTGAACATTGGTGACCCATTAATTTGTTTAGCGTTTTTAATTTTTATTTTGTTCCTGGAAAATTTGGGATGACAAAAGAATGCCTTGGCCTTACTGTTGTTTATTCCTCCCATGTAATTGTACAATTAAACACTCTTAAAGTGTTCTGGTTGCAGCACTGGTGGTGGTGGGAGTCTGTGTAGTAGCCTGTGTTTTGGCTTCAGATAAGAAGTGTCAAATCAGAAAAAAATGGAATCTGAAAGGTGGGTGGGGATTGTGTTTCTTGTAGAGATCACCTTAAGGAAGAAAAGAGGGGAGGAAACAAAAAAGAGTAAGACAAAAATAAATCTACGCAATGCTGTTGAAGAACATGAGTTGTAGTGATTCTTTGCAGTGATCTACCAAAAAGTCTGTGATTTTTGAACAGTTTTTTTTTCCTCTTAGAATTTTTGTTGTTGTTAACTGGATTTTTATACGAACTTGATAAAATGGGATGAAAACCATTTGGATTTACATGTGGTTTTCTCATCTAAGTCTTTTTCTGATAGAAATTTTTAGACCCAGGTGAGGGCCATATCATTTAGGTTTTTTTATGGGTGAATTTTTGTGGGGTTTTGGGGTTTTTTTGTCTGTTATATTTTAGGTTTTTTTTTTTAAATCAAAGCTGATAGTACTTAAAAGCTACAGCACTTTTCTCTTCCCAACACTGCAGGTAAAAAACATATGAATCCAATGGTTAGCTCTCTATCAGTTGGCTTTTGTAGTAAAGTCGTTGCCCTACTGTTCCTCCAAAGTGAGACAATGTAAATTGCTTGCATGCTTACTGTGCTCCAGGGTTACACTTCTTTTCTTGCGGAAAGTCCCCTGTTACTGCACTGCTGCTTGATTATCTTGGTGGTGTTAAGCAGTGGTACCTTAATTCGTAGTGTGTGGTTGGTAACTCTGCACAGACAAACGGTGGGCTTGGCCCAAACAAGATCCTCTGACAAGGAGGAGCTGCTCCCTGGAGAATCGAAGGAGAAGATAATTTGCTTCTTGTTTAACCGTTTCTTATGTTTGCCTTTTCTTTTTTTCCCTCTATTTCCTCTTTTTGCACAATTCAGCATCGCCTCAAAAATGCAGCACTCTGTAAGGCTGGGGTTTTTTTTTTGTTCTGTTTCTTTTTTTGTCTGTGTCTTCCCCATTGCTTTGCTAAAGCTGATGTCTGACAGTGCTGTGTGCACTCTCTGAAACTGCATCTAATCATAAAGACCCTGCTGTTTGTGTTAATTTTATCAAGGTATTGGCAGATTGGCATTTTCACACTTGTAACAGAGGCAAGCTGTGTTCCAGGTGGAGTTTTATCTATTCTTTTTGCCCACTTCACATAAATCAATATTCCTCTCTGCTCTGAATATTTTTAAGACTAGCTGTACACTTGAGGGGGAAAAAGTTAGAAGCAAACTGATGCAGAAACTGCCTGGTTGGTCTGGATATTTAGATAGTGATTCAAATGCAATGAGATCAGCAGTGGACTTTCCCCTTCCTCAGGGGAAGCAAGCCAATTTATTTTTTTACATGGTTATTACTGGTAGTGAAGCTATTCCTACTCAAAAGAATTTGTTACATTGTTTAAAAAAAAAACCCCATGTCTCTTCTTATTTGTCCTGCAGCTCAAGGTATTGCTTGTGAAATTATAATTATGCTTTGCTCTTTATTTATTTATTTAATAAAGACTTTGTAGTCTGCTGCTTCTGTAGCTGTTACAAGATCTTGGTGAGAATAGAAATGAAGAAATTTTTGGACAGTTCTGCAACAGACTTCTGGAGTCTTAGGGATATATTCCAAATCAGTCCAGTGTAGCTCAACTGAAAAAACACTATCCCTGTAAAATAACTTGTGCAAAGACAGGCTTGTAGAAGAGTATCTCTCATCTGATGTGCTTGAGGCAACAGTATAATGGATCCCCTTGGGAGAAATCCTGTTTATAGCCTTGGTAGACTAAAAATGGAATATGTTTCCAGTTGGAGAATTAACTGATAGGCTTTTGGGTCAGGACGTGTCGTGCATTTGCAATTTCCACGGTAGAGAAAGGTGCTTCTCTTCTGAGTTGCCAGTAGAGAGGCTAGGTCTTGCTGCTGCTCTCCTGCTCTTCCTAAGTTCCCTGACAGTTGCAGTGCCTGTGAAGGAAACCTCGCTTTCCCTTATTGTAAAGAGCTTGCTGCCTGTACTTTGCCTCTCTTATTTCCCATACATAGAAAAGATGAATGGTCTTTACTAAAGAGCTGTGTTTTACAAGGCAGAATTGCCAAGCACTGGAGTGCTAAATTGAAGTATCTCTGTTCTTGTTCTTAGACTGAGATTCTGGACCAGCATTGTCTTTACTGCACTCCTGGCTGTGCATTTGTATGCCCATAAATGAGATTTCCCTAAGGGTCCATCTCAAAAGGGACATGTCGGTGTGTTTGAGGGGGTGACAAGGTTGCTGTTACTGAATGGCTATTCCAGCAATTCACTTCTCTTAACTTTTGCAAGATCTCATGTGATGTGTGTTGGGGATCCAGCTGGGAAAATGGAGCTTGGCATTTCTGACCAAGCTTCCTTTGCAGCTGCTCTCTGTGAGGTGTAATGGATACTGAGGCTGGCTCATGCCCAATGCCATATTTTGCTGGTTCTTTCTTGAGCTTCTGCAGTTGTCTAGGCCAATTGATACCTTAAATTACCACTTACTCTTAAACTTTAATTAATGTACTTGATTTATGAAGTATGAGAAAGACTTACAAGTGATTGGTATTCAATAAACAAGTCTATTAGTAGATTATGCAGCAGTCATGAAATTCATTGCAATAGAAACTGCGTGTCGGTAGTCAGATGCAATAGGGCACATACTACTACTTTTACCAGTCAGTGAGAAGGAAGGATTAGTTGATCCATTTATCTTCCCACAAGAAGATTGTTTGTCTTCCCAGGTAAAAAAGCATGCTGGAAAGGAATTGCATGCTCTAGATGCAGACTTTACTGTTTGGGTGTTCTTTAAAACATGTACATTGCTAAGTTTTGCATGCAGTACTGATAAAATAATGTATTTTAAAAGACTGCCTTTTTTTGTGTACAAAAATTCAAAGCCACTTTCCATCACTTAAAAGCGATGGAAAAACATAATCCCTGTGAGATCCTAATTTGTCCCTTTTTGCCTGAAGCCTTTAATACTCATTGTCTATATCTTTCAAAGAGCTCCTGAACTCAGTTTTGTTTCAGCTAAATATTAAGCTCATAAAGTGATTCATGTTGTGCTGTCCTCAAAGGAAGCAAACTGCTGAGGAGCTTTTTTCTTCCCATGGGAGAGGTGGATGGAAGCGTGGCAGCTACCCTGCGTGGTCCTGCCATCGTTGCCCTGCCCTTGTGCTTCCATGTGCTGTAGGAGCACCTCCTTTGGTGCTCTGTCCTTTGTTAAGCATTTTTTCCTTTCCTTTAGGACTAGTTAGTGCACCCAAAAACATGAGTCAGTTTTATTTGGCTGCAAGAGAATGCCACCATCCCTGGATTAGGAGAGTTGTCCCTATCTTTGAGCTTAAGGACTAGGGCAGCCTACAGAGTATCATAGCAGCATGGTCCCAGGTTCGCAATGGGTGTCCACAGAATTTTGGGAGATCCCTTTTTCCTAAGCGTGTTGTGTGAGGGTGCAGAGCAGAAGAGTTACAAGCACTGCAGCATGTTTCCTGTTTGAGGATTCAGTTGTACTGCTTGATGTGGGGCAGGAAGATTTTACAGCACAAAGGTGGGGAGCCTGAGCAGTCGTGCCTAAGAGCTGCATCTAATCCAGCAATGAAGACTAGTGAGAAACCGTTTTCCTTGCTCTTGTTAAAGCTCGGTGTCACCAAGGAGTGCTGCTTGTACAGGAAGAAGGGAAAAAAGGATGTTGGCTGGTATCTAAAACCAACGCTCAGTGATTTCCCTGTCACATCTGCTTGGGTTCACAGCCCTGAAGTTTTTGAAGGCATCTTGTATTGCACCTCTTGAAGAATCCTAAAGGAAAGGTGGGGGCCAGGCCCACATCCCTGTCCTGTGAGAGGACTGTGGTCACACTGACCAGGTGTAGAAAGTGTAGCTGCATCTCCCACTTCTGTGGGCTGAAGCCAATTGTCTCTTCTGTCAGTGTTGCACATGTCCACAGCCAAGCTTCACCAGTTCTGGAATCCAGTTCTTCAGAGTGCCCAGGTGACTGGGAGGTGTCTTGGTATTCCTTGTTCAATGGCTTTGAATAGGGGTTTCCTACAAAATAGTGTGCAGTGTCTGAAGATAGGTGTATATTTTACCCAAAAAGCAGTGTGTGGATAGCAAATTTGGTACCTTACCTCCCTGTAGCATCTTTGCCCTTGGATATGTTTTGCTAGTCCTGGAATGATGCTGAGGTAGACACATTTGAAAAGTCAATGTGCTTCTGGGAGTTTGCTGCAGGATGTGACCTACTTGTCCTGACTGCTGATCACAGGTGGCACATTTCACATCGTCTTACAGCCATGACACAAAGCTATTTAGCTTCAATCTTGTTTTCTGCCCTGACAAGCAACTTTGTTTCCGCTCCTTCCTGGTTGATGCATCTTCTCAGAGAAATTTTCATCATTGCAGGGGTTAGTCAAAGGAGGTGGGTGGAGTTTTTTAAAATTGCTGAGAAAGGCTTATACATGACATCTTTTACTTGCTTGGGCTCTTTATTACTCTCTTTTGCAGATAGTACTGGTGCCCTACAGTGTGCATCTGAGGGGACAAAATACCTGGAAGGTGAGGGGGGTTTTCAGTTCTACGACTGTGTTTCATCATGAGTACAAGGCAGCCCAAGTGTGGGTTGCTGCCAAAGGCAGATTTGTTTCCAGGCACTTGTCTGTCTGTCTTGCTGCAGGACTGCCTTGATTAATGCTGCTTAAGCTGTTTGTGAAACTGCAGCCTAAGAGTCTAGTGTTCTTAGAAGCCTAAGAGATCTCTAGATGATGTCTGGAAAATATTAAGAAGAGTCCTAATGTTTCTGGACAATTTTTGATGAGAGGCTGTAGGGCCACTGTGGTAAGGTTTCATCAGGAAGATGCTCGGTGCTCATTCTCTATCAGCTCTAGCAAAAGCAGATGTTTTACTGTAATAAACCTTAAAAAACATGTTTCCAGGTGTTTGTGAGAGAAGCACAGAATTACCCGTGCTTTTTTTCTTGATGGATAAGAACTTTGTTCTGCTTTGCTACTCTGAGTTGGTAAGTTATGGCTCGTTCATCTATTCCCTTTATCCCTTTGAGCTGTGGTTGTAGCTGTAGGTAGAGGCTGAAATGAGAATTAGGACCCAATTCGCTGTGTGTTACGAAGTAGTGTGCAAAATACAGTGGCATTAATTACGAGAACCCACATGCTGTCTGGATGAGACCTTCTTCCAGACAGGCTGGTGGTGGCATGGCCCCAAATTCAGTGATGGCAGGACATCCTTATGTCATCGGGTGTATGGTGGGGTATGAGGTGTTTCAGTGAGCCATCCTGCTGATCCCTGAAGCAACTGGCTCCTTCCTTCTCATTCAACTCCTCTTCCTCCCATGGGGGGCTCTGCTGCTCTTTTCCGCCTTGCTGGGGCAAACCTCATCCATTCCTGCTTTGACCCAGCGAGTGCTGAGGTTCTGGACCTGTGCTGGGAGGCAACTTGAGGGCCTGTGGAGAGAGGAGGGGAAGATTTAATTGAGTTTTTATGACCATGTTTGAGCTGCTTAGTGAGAGAAGGCTTGAAGTTAATGACAGGCATGTTTTCCAAAGATCCTCTGCATGTGTGTTTAGGTAAAATAAACGCTGCTAAATAAGCTGTGCCACAACTCTGGGCACTAATAAGCCTTCTGTCTGATACCAGAAGAATACAAATAAATAGTGCCTTTGACTGTTTTAATTGATAGACTTGCTGGGCCTTTGACCAAGCAATTGCATCTCAAAATGCACTTCTTCAGGAGCTAAAACATGAAGTGATGTTAGTTAAAAAAAAGCAGCACAACAAAAACAAACAACCTGTAGGGTGTCCCAGAGGCTGATGATTGACTTCAGCTTTTATTAATTCATCTGCAGTGCATTTGCTGGAGCTTTTATGGCTTAATTGAGGTTAAGAGGTTGGAATCTGTGGTAAACAAAGGAATGGCATATGGGCAGTCTGAAATTGTGTATGTTTAAGTAAGAGCATTCCTTCTGGTCACTTGTTTTCATTGAGCAGTTACTCCTGACTCACAACTTTTTTTTTTAAAAAAAAGTAAAGGTGTAAGCATGGATTGCTAGCAGGTTAATGATTCATTATGTTTTATCACATCCTAACATACCTCTAAAGAAGAGAAGGTTGAGCAGGGCTTGTGTTTGACCTCCCCCTTTAGATTAAGGACGTTTTTTCTTTAACCCCTTACCTGTTGTGGGAGGGTCCACAGGCTCATTTGTTTTGAATGAACATTCTCTTCTGCCTTTCTCACTTCCCTGTTCCAAGGGTCCACAGCTGTTCTCTTAAAAATTCAAATGGAAAAAGCAGGTGTGGGGAAAAAAAACTCTCCAGAAACTTTTTATTGTAGAGGCTATGGGGAAGTGGGAGTCAGTTTCTTCAGCTGTCCAAAGGAATCTGTGTGCGTGTGTTTGTGTTTTATGGTAGTTTTTTTGTCCTACTTTCAGTTCTATTTGTAGCGCCCTGAATGTCTTCACTGGCTGTGATATCCCCTTGTGAGAGGGAACGTGTAGTGGCCATTGCAGCCGTTTGACAATTAAGATAAGTTCATACTTGAGGTCTTTATGCTGTTGATAAAGTTTATGGCATGAATTACATCAGCTGGCAATAATAGTGGTGACCTCTTGCCCTCAAGTCATTCTGTAGACAACTGTAATTTATATAGAGCTGTTAATAGTGTGTAGTCCAGACCCTAAGAGAGCATGTCAGTATAATTATTTCAATAAGAGAAGATAAATCAGAATTTTCCTTTTAATATTTCAGTTAACAGCACCTTTCACATGTCCCATAAAGTCAAATGTCTTCTTCTCACTTCCTCTTAGTTTAGAGCAATCTTTTAAAAACTCCTAGGTTTTGTTAAACTAAATACTTGTTGTGAAAAAATACTTTAATAACCCCCTTGCCTGCATTTTTTGTGTACTTCTGTCTTATAAGGAATGCTCTACATAACTTGAATCAAAAATTGCTTTATTAAGAAGCATTGTATATGCGGCTCGGGGAAGGCAGTGCATCGAACAGCTTCTGTATTTGCAAGAGAACACTCCTGGATCTATTTTGTATTTGCTTTAAAAAATAATTTTTAAAAAATTGATACTTGAGTACAGAGTTGAAAGGAGAGGGATAAATCCAAGTTATATTTGCTGTACTCTACATTGTTTGCTTTTCCCATTCCCACACAAGAATTTGATTCTGCCATAATTTTCTCCTGAACCAGGACAAACATGATTTTAAACACAAAATGCTTTTAAAACTTATTTGTAGTGCACACGCAGGCATGTACATGCATATATGTGTATGTGTGTTAGCATAGCATGGCCTGCTTCCCTGCTGCTGTGATCCCTCATCTTTTATGCATCGTGGAGGGTGAAGGAAAAGCCCATGGCTCCCTTCACAGCCTGTCCCCTGAAGGTGGGCTGGGCTGTGGGTGGTGGGAGAGGGCGGCACTGCCAGAACCAGTGTATTGGGCTGCCCTTGCTGAGGTCTGCACCTGTCCCCAGGTGTGTGAGGACTTTGGGGACAGGCGTCAGCCAGCAGCACCTCTGTTGCTGTGCTGCAGGTGAGTGCTCAGGTGTTGCTGGTGGAAGGGAGTCAACCCCTTTGTTCAGGGCAGCTGGGGGTTGACTTACATCAAAACTTGTATGGGGATGGAGTGGACCCCATGGTTGGTATCTTGCTGGTTTAGGTCTCTGCTGGCATTGATACCTAACCCACGCTCGAGGAGCCTCTCCCCTTCCTGATGGATTCATCAGGTGCTACAGGATGGTGCCTGAGAGGAATGCTGAGAGCACTGGAGAGGAGAGGACTATACATAAAATGGTACAAGTTGCTGAGGAAACTGTCTAACCTAGCTGTAAAGTCAAGATGATGTTGGCTACTCTGCATTTGGCTGCAAAGAAAAGTTCCATCTCTTATTTCTGTGACTATCTGAACTTCAGCTGTAAGATGCTTGTGCAGCCTGTGCTCAGTACTTGAGAGGAGGGCAGTGCTTACCTCCCAAAAGGTGTTATACAGTGGCTCAGCCTTTTGAGTTTGTGTTCCACCTCCTCCTTTGAGTTGAGGTGTAGAGGATTTCAGGCAGTGGTTTCCCAGGGAGTAGGGATGGAGTGAGGGGGAGGACAGCACTGATGAAGTCCTCTGCACTGACATGTGCCTGTTGACAGGCCATTGAAATCTCTGCTTTGGGACTGAACGAGGTGCCTGGCTGAAGGATGGGGCGCTCCCCCATGTCACATGTTTTCAGGCAATGGCTCAAGGTGCCACCTGCCTTATCACTTATACGAGTCTGGAAACCTTGAGTCTGGTTTGTTATTCCAGGGAGACCTCATTGCTTTATGGCCCTCTCATGGGACTTTAAGCTGTTTAAAAGGTTGACACTGCCTGGTTTGTGCTGTGATGCTGGTGGAAACATTGACTGGCCCTGGAAAATGGATGACTGTTGGGAGTGGTTTTGTTTTTAAACATCTCATCACATGCATGCTGTGAGCTGCTCTCAGTGCCAGCAGAAGCACAGCACTGATGCTCTCGCCTTTTCAACAGGTACATGGGATGAAGGGAGCCTGACACCTGACTGGAGAGGAGACCCCAGCCGCTGTGGAGCTGCCCACCATGAGCAGGACACTGCTGGCAGGCAGGATGCAGCCAGAGATCCGGAGCGTCTGCGTCTTCCTGCCCACCCGTGAGCAGCTCAGCCTGGCTGTCGGGGTGAGTGGCCGGGAGGTCGCTGCATTGCGGCCATGGTTCAGTTTTGTTAGCTCCCATTGTTCTCCCAAAAGCCTGGTGCTGGTCTGCTGACCGAAAGGCTATTAGCCAGCTTAGGGTAATTGGTGCTCCATTTTCTAATTGGGCAGCTTCAACTCATTCTCAGAGTTTGTTAGAAGTCATGGCTGTGCTTGTAGGGTGGGGGTCTCCTTTGCTCTTATTCTGTTGTTATTTACATTTTATTATCTCTGAATGGTTTTGCTGCTCGTACTAATCCAACAATTTTTTAAAAATTGAACCTGAAGTACCTGGATTACTTAGCAAGTGTACCCAACATATGACTGTTTACTCGTAAGGAGTCCAGCTATCTGCAGGTTTTGACAGCTTGCAGATCCCTTCAAAGAGTCTAAGGCAAACAGCCATTGAGGTGAGGGTGAGGTTTTTTCCCTCCTCTTGAGTACTCGTACACACAAAAAATGGAGGCATGTTGCTTCATTTCTTTGATTGCTGCCTCGAATGTCTCAAAGTGAGCATGAGTGACAGCAGGGCCAGCTCAGCTGGCAGCCCAGGGTGGCACGGTGTCTGCACAGCACGGTGCCTCTGTGCAGTGCTGGCTGCTCCTTGAACTTGTGAGAAACTGAGCTGACAAGAGGCACTTGGCGTTCAGAGGACCAGCGAGTTTCAAAGATAAGTGCTCTCTTGTGAGCGTGTGCGTGCACTCGTGTGGGCTGGGGAGATTTGGCTTTGTTTTGGGTAGGTTTTTTTTCCCCTGCTTTGGGATGAGGAGGGGGAGAAGACAGTTGAGGTGAACTGTTATTTTAAGTACTTGATTGAAACTGTGGCTTTTGAAACTATGCGTGCTAATCTTCAAAATCCGTGTCGGAATTTTCCTACCTGCTGTTTGTAAGTGTAGCATCCTTAACTGAAACAGCCTCAAGGGCTGGATGGAATAAAGCTTTAACAGAAAAATCTGGGACGCTCTGCTTCTAGGTTACTGGTTCAAACACAGCCCATCCACTGCCTCAGAAGGCTTCTGCAGTCTGCTGGCTTTTGTGCAAGGCAGAAAACGGTGATTTAATTAAGTTCTTGGCAGCAGGTGTACAGGCCTGGGTAATGGTCTGTTGCAGCTGACCCTAAATCTCACCTTCTTATAGCTCTTATCAGGGAGGCTAAAGATGGGAGATAGCAGAGCCAGCCGGCCATGGGGAAGGTGCAGGAGGGCAGTGCACCAGCAGGGCTGACAGTGTCACTGCTCCTCGCTGAGCCTGTGCCTGAATGGAGCATGCAGCTGTTCCTTCACCACTGGGTCATGCTCCGGTAAATCACAAAAACCTGCAGTTTATTGTAAAATAAATTTGGGGTGAGAAAGACTCTTAAGATCTAGTCCAGCCATAAAGATGATGCTGCCAAGGCCACCGCTACACCAGGTTCCTAAATGGTACATCTGCATGTCTTTTTTAATATTTCTAAAATATTTAATAAGCATAAGAAATGATCTTTTGCATTGAGCACTGACAGGGACAGAGGAGAAGTGCTGTGTCCCTTCCTATTCCCCTGTCCTGTCCCAGCCTGCTGCCCCTCCAAAAAGTTGGGGTGCCTTGTGCATCACTACACTGTCCTGCAGAGGAATCCTCCACAGCACCCCTTTGTATTCCTTTTAAAGACATTAGCCCTTGTCATTTCTGATACCCTTTTCTTTCGTGTCTGGGAAATTGGGAAAGTACGTACTTGGAGATGCCTGCCTGTGAAAGGGAATAGCTGCCTGGGCCAAAACATGAGACCTCAACGCACAGTTGTGTCCTAATTGCATAGAGAGTGAAACATGACCTGTTACAGCTGGGCAACTCACCAGAAATAGCTTTTCATTTGGCTTCTGACTTTACCACAACACTCATTCAAAACAGCAACAAAAATTAAGATTTCACAGCTGGAGAGATCTTTCTTTTTTAAAGAAACATCAAGGCAATTTTCTAGCGATGTTGGTAGAACCCAAATGTAATTAGCACAACCACAGATGATACTTTGTGCATTTATTTGATTAATAATGCCACTACTAAAGATTTCCAAAGCCTTTTAACCTCTTCAGTGTGGAATGCAAATACTAAACAAGCTTGCAGCTCAGTGAGGTAGGTAGGAATGGTTATCTTTCCAGCAGAATAAATTATAGATCCTTCCCATGATAAGCACAGTGTTTATGCAGGTAAGTCCTCCCTCTCCCCTCCCATATAGATTCCACCCTTCCAGATAAGAGTTTACCTATATGTGTTTTATGTGGTCACATATAGATTGAAGCTTGTTCTTTAAAATGTATTTGTCTTACACCATTCACAGATAGTGCTGTTGAAGAGGGAAGAGCAGGAGCCATTTTAAATTCTCTTCCCCCACAATCAAGTATCTCTTAATTAGCTTTGATGTCTACCTTTCTGAATGTACAGTGAATCTGGGGGGATGGTGAGGAATAAAACTGCCTTCTTGGGCCCAGCTGAGGATGTGAGGAGAAGCCGAGCTGTGAGGGGAACTAGGGGGTGCTGCAGCTCACCAGCTGCTCTGAAGAGGGCAAGGCAAAGTGGGAGAAATTTTTGGAGTGGAGGTAGTCTGGTGAGGTCCTGTGGGTTGGTGAATGGCAAGCATAGGTCTGAAGTCTTTCAGTTGATCTGTGAACAGGAGAGCCGATGTTTCAAAGTGTATGTACCAAGAAAAATAGATATAGGTAACTAATGCACGTGACTATCTGAACACAGAATGACCTTGGAGTAGCAGTTACCTTCTATAAACTTGCACTTGATTTTACTTTGGACTAAATTTCACGTGTAAAGAAGCCCTGAGCCCGACATGGGGCAAAGCTGAGTATCAGTGGAAGGAATGTGTCATAACGTTTCTGAGATCAGTCTTGGCATAGGAACCATATGCATAGGGAGGAAAGTCCAAAGATGAAAAATGCAAGGGGAAGTATTGGTTGCTTTGAGCAGAGGGGAAAGTAGGAGGAGGGAACAGCAGTTGCAAATGTAATTGGTATTGCATAGCCTTTAAGGCTGGGAGTAGAACTTGATACAGAAGGGAAGTACCAAGAGGAGAATGGACAAGGTAGTAGTAACATACCTGTTGTGCAAGAACTCTGCCTAAATCACTGTTTAGAGCTGTGTGCCACAAAACTGTCACTTGAAGTGCTCAGTTCCCTAGAATTAAGTATCTTAAAGCAGGTTTTTCTTCCCTTAGGTATGAAAGCTTGCCACTTAGAAAATTCATCTCACTGTGTAGCATTTACAGAGAGTCCTGTGCTGCCAGTGACTCTTGTAAATGTCCGTAACCAATCTGGCTAGAAGTAGGTCACATCTTTCTTTGCAAATCCTTCCCAGGTAGGAGAACATGCTCAGAGCTTGCTTCTTTGGCAAAGGAGATTGCTCTGTGCCCAGCTTTGCCTTCCAAATGTGTGCTTTGGGTGTCTGACCAAACATTGCATCTAGGTGTGAGCCTGAAAGGGTGCAGTCTCACACAGAGACTCATAATTGTAAGACCCAGATGTGGTTTTGGGTCTTATCAGAACTGTGCACTACCTCCTCCCTGCTCAAAGCTTACACGTGTTTGCATTGGTGTAGTGCAGGCTTCAAAGCTCCTGATAAAACAGTAGTGAGTGTCTGGCTACTGATGCCTTGTCAAGTAGAAGAAAATGAGTACTTAAATGACCTCCTGTTTCCCATTGTCCATGTCTAGTGACATGGTACAGCCTGGGGCAGGGAGGCGAGTGCAAGCCAGTTTCTGGGGTGTGTGGCATACCTACACTAAAAGAGCTTTAAAAATTAGGATGGTGATTAGTTTGTAGGAGAGTTAAACAGTCGACTTCTGCCCTGTCATCTTTGTTGCTCAGTAGGTAGCACTGCACTATACCCCTGCAGGCAGCTGCTCCTGGCACTGCTAATCTGCATGGTCCAGCAGTGGGGTAATGAAATTCCAAGGTCCTGGTCCACTTTGCAGCTGGCTGCACCATGGCCTGAGCTGAGGTTGTTTGTGTCAGTGCTGTTCTGTTCTCCCCATCTGCTCTTTCTCTGAACTTCTTCCCCTATGCCTCTGTGGGCTGGGGGGTTTCTGTGTTTGCCTGTAGTTTGTCTGTCAGTACTCCTGGGATGGTGCAGTGGGAGAGGGGGAAATGAGGCTGTGGATGGGGGGATGTTTAGTGGGGGAATCTTCCTATCATAGTACACATCCAGGTCTGCACATGCAGTTAACCAGAACCATGCTCCCTCTGAGGCAGTCTGTGCATTACAGGAGGCAGGGATATCAGAAGGTCTCAGTGTGCAGGGAAACAGGCAAGGTCTTACAGGCTTTTGGCTGCAGCTGCCAAAGATGAAGATGTTAATGGCTTTGTGACTAGAAGTCAGCAGGAGACAGAACAAGCTCTTCTGTGTGGGTTACAGAAAAACCACATCTCTAACCTGTGAGCTACTCAGAGTCTTGTGTATGTTTGGGTACTTTTGTTCCTGGTTCTCCTGAATGAAAACTTTTGGTTTTGCTTTTTTTTTCTTTTCTCAAAAAAAAATCTTCAAGAGAGCAGTCTTTTCATTTCTGTAAATATTAATGATTATTATTCTATGATAATAGCAATAATACTGAAAACAAAGCATGTTCTCTGGTGTGGTTGTGTTTGGGTATTTTATTTTGGTACCCAAAAATGTATTGACCTGCAACTCTTCTTTAGAACTCTTCTTTAGAAGAGTTGCTCCATCCAGGTGCATGAGCCATCTGTAATGTTGGATTGGTTGTGTCTTTCAGGTCAAAGCCACTGGACAGGAGCTCTTTCAGCAAGTTTGTGATCTAGTGAAGATTAAAGAGCCTCACTTCTTTGGCCTCAGCATTGTTAAAAGTAAGCAAACTCAATGCACGAGCAAGTGACTTGGCAAACATCCACAGACTCGCTTGTGTATTTACAGTGTGTGCATATATACACAGTGGCTGTGCCTGCGGGGGGAATTTGATTGTAATAAGGTCACAAAGTATGTAGATTATGCAGAGCCTTCCCAGAGCTCTTTTGATCTTTGGTATGTGGGCAGACAAATTGAGTAAAGGGGGGGCTTTTGTTCTTCACCTTTGCTCTTGGATTCCACCTCTTTGTGGGGCTTTCTTTCTCTCCTGTAGTGGGAGTTGCTAGTCAACATATTTGTTACTATATTCAAAACTATAGGTATTGAACAGGAGGTGCATTTTAAAAGGATTTTGGGGCCGAAAGTGTTACTTACCTTCTGAAGTCACATGAGAAGAATGTGGCACTGGGGAGGAAACTCAAATGATTGTAAGGGACTGAATGCATGGGACACATTGGGTTTTGAAATATCAAATGGGAAATACAAAACTCCTAGTCCGTGAGTTAAAGTCCGGTTTGCTTGGTCCTATGGCTTAGTATTGGCCAGGAAATGGTGTTAAGATGATGCCTTAAAGAGGCAAATTGATATGAGAGATCACATTTCTGGTATGGTATAAGCATTGACATTCCCTCCCACACCCCAACTCTTAGTAATTAGAAATGGATCTGTTGTCTTGTTTATCTTGCCTCCCCACATTTCCAAAAGCACTAAAAGACTTGTCTCTCCTCCAAAACCTTTCTCAAGTGTGTTATTTACTACTGCAATTCTAGATATTTCATTGAAATTACAGTAGTCTTTTATAAGGCCTTCTAAATAAGGTTTCTTTTGCCTCTTTATAAATATGTAGGATAAAAGAAGGTGTTTTTTCTAAGTTAGTCTTAATTCCTTTATGCTCTCATTCTGTAAGAACTGCTTTTTTTGAGTGCAGCATTCAAACTGAGAGGAACATAAGCTTTTTATCTCCATAAGGTTTGTAGAGTCTCCAAGAGATTGCTTAAACCTAATATACCTGTGCTCTAAACCAGCATAGTTTTTTTTAATGTGAGGAGACCTGAATGCTCTTAACTTTTTTTCACAAATCATCTGTGTTTCTGAGTCCTCTGCTTTACAACATTTTTTAACACCAGGTTTTGCCATTCCACTTGCAGGACATCTTGGCTGAAGTTGGAACCCTTGTCCTCTCCTGTAAGACAGGGCAATCTCATTCCTATTTTCTTTGAATTCTTCTCCTGTTTCTTTTCCCCCCTTCACATGTTTTTTTGTTTCATATTTTCCATACCCTGCTTTTTCCTTCCCTCACACCTTTTCTGTGAAGCAGTTTCCTTCACCCTGTCAAGCACGGGGCTTCTGGTCCCAAAATACCCTGTAGTGGCAGATACCTTTCAACCTGTTGGAAATGCATTGTAACCACCACATCCCAAAGAGCATAACAAGGCTGTTCTGACTAGAGTATATTGTCCACAGCTCTAAGTGGAAACAGTCTTCTCACTTCATGAAACTATTCTTCCTTCTTATAGCAGCTAATTCTTCCAGAAAGCTCTTAAAAAGTCAAGGAAAAGAGTTGCGAGAGTCCAGTAGCCTGAATTAACATCTCTTTTTTGTTTGTTTGGGGGGCTAGTTATTTGCTTTCCTGAAAGGAAATACTTTTTCTTTTCCACAACTTGGTTTCTCTCCGCCTTGTTTTGGTCAAGAGACTGGTGATCATCTCCCTTTCTGCCTGTGGTAGCTGAAGTCTTGCCTCTTTAGCAAGTGTAGCGCTGAGTCTGGCATTTGGATTTAGCCTTTAAGGTATTGCCTGCTTCTCAGGGATTTTTGACTTCACAACAAGCTATCATCTCAAAAAAGGGAAGAGCTCAGGTCAGGTAGTGGGGAGGCCTGGCTAAGTGTTGCATTCCCAGGGTTGCCAGCACCTGTGGGTGCTTAAGTCAATTGCCTTGGCTGAGTAGCAAGTCCCTGTACATCCCACAGAGGCTGTGAAGGGGGGGAGGCCTGGGCCTGGTCTCTGAGGAAAAGCTGAGCTAGGTATCCAAAAAATGGAGAGGAAGCATCTACATTTTTGAACAAGGTGATCCTGTCCTTCATCATGCTTTCACGTCTGTGCTGCAGCTTCAAGACATTTTTTAAAAAACAACCACTCTGTTTTAGTAATGATATCTTTCCTGGCTTCTTAATGTTTATTTATTTTTGGCAGTCTGATACTGCCACATGCAAAACAAGGTATTCTAATCCACATGCATCCATTACTTTGCTGCTAATTTGTCAACAAAACCCTGACTGTCAGCAGTAGCAAGAGAATGAAAATTAAAGGATTTCTACAGAACTGTAGCCAATCACACTGCATGGATTATCTGGATTAGGAGCCCATTTGACCTGCAGACATTGTACAGATACACTAATGCTCAGTTGGTCTCATAGTAAGTATGTGTGTGAGGGGGAGAGGTTGGGGTCCTTAATCATAAACAGAAGTTTAACCCCCAAGTGTGGCAAAAAGGGAAACGAGACCATAAAGCACCATGCAAGCTGCAAACCATGAATGCTGTAAGACCTAATTTGCAGGTCTTGGAGCAAGTTTCCCAGCATTTGATGCCTAAATATGTTGCCTCCTCTTCTGGCTGTTGCAGATGCTGAGGGCAAGCTTCAGGATTAAGGGTAACAGTTACAGTGTCAGGATAGAATTTTTCATCCCTTCTGCTCTTGAACTGTTTTTTTATTCTCAAGAGGAAAACCACTTCAGTCCAATATATCTGAGGAGAAAAAAAACTTGTATCTATAAGAAGTTGATCACTTTGAAAAAAATCAAGTTCAGGCATGTGCATTAATGGGAGGTCCTACAAACCTTGGGACATGTTGCTCTTCTAGTTTTGTCATGGATCATCAGGCAGGCTATACCGTGTGTGCTCCTGCTGCTGAAGTGCTTGGTTTTTTTTAATTTTTTTTTTTTTTTTGAAACTCGTAGTTTGCTCAGTGAAAGATCCTGTGACCCTGCCAGGTTCAATCTGGTTCCATAGGCTTCAGCAGCAGGGTCTTATATGGCAAATCCTCCTGTGGGGTCAACCTTATCTACTGCCCTGCGGGAGGTTTCCCTCTTGTTATCGGAAAGCGTGTGCAGCGACACATTCAGTCTTCTAAAACAAAACGGAATGTCAGCAGACAAAGGACAGCCAGGCTTCCTTTGTTGTTATAAACCAGATCCCTTCGTTCCTGAGTTTTGGGCGATGCCTTTCTAGGAGCAAACCTTGCTTGACCTAGGCAGATGGAAGCCTTCAATTGGGAAGGAGCAAGACTGCAGCTCCTATACCCTGCTGCTGTCTCTGTGTCCTCTTATGAATTTGTCAGGCTGGCTTTCTTATGAAACCAAATCCCTTTGCTTCAGCTCCCTTGCCTCAAGGATAATACTCTGTTTTTTAAAGCTATGGCTGTTCACCTTGCCAGGCCCATGCTTCCCAGCACATGCTTACCACAGAGCTCAGTGATTAACTCTGCCAAAACCACTCTGCCTCCAGTTAACTCTTCTGCATCTGTATATCCTCCAGGACTGAAGTTCATGGACAGAGTATGCTAACAGGTTATCTTTATATAACATGAGTGTCTCTTATAACAAAGGGTTTCTTAGGAGACAAATAACAAAAGTTCTCTGAAATACCTTATGATGATTTCTACACACCAGTCCTTCCTCACTATCTATGCTTCTTGCCTGTCCTTTCTTAAATCTACTTGCATAGTTGAATCTCCTTTATGAATTTCTCCTGTATTCTAACCTAAGGTACAACTCTATTACAGTTACTTTGGTACCTCAGACAAGTTAAATGCAATATAAGAAAAACACATGCAGAAATGTACCACCTAGAGGGAGTTGCAGGGGTTCAGATGTCCAGCGAGTATAAAGTACTCCTTGAAAGGACTTATATGGTCTCTTCCTATGAAGGCAATTTTTTGCTGTCAATTGTTTCTCCTTTGGTATCAGTACAACATCCAGCCAAGTGCTCTTCTGCCTGAGAATTGCAAAGGGTTTGTTTGCCTCTGGATGAGCAGTGCTGGAAATGGTTCTGCAGCTCTTCTTTTGCAGAAGAATCCCCTGTGACACTGCTGAAGTCTGAAGATCTTTGCCTGGGCATGCCTTGTTGCTGAATGTAAGATGCCAACGTAAAATTCTGGCAATACCTGTCCATTACCAGGAATGATTGAACCTTTAGCTCAGTGTTCAGACTTCAGCAATTCCTAACACCACAAGATCTCAGGCTTCTTGATATTGTCTCCTTTCATACTACCCTCCATATGCCTTGTGTCTATCCCAGGTAAAGTGACCTCAGCCAGGACCTCCCTTGCTTTACTCCCAGCCTCTGTTGTGATTCTTCCCTTCACTTGGGATGCATGTACTTTCCAGCTAAAGCTAAAAACACAAGGTTATCCTGAACCAAGTTCTTTTAGACCCTTTAGTAAACTAATCAATCACATATCAGAAAGTGGACAACATTTCTTTCTACTGGCTTGAAAGGTAACACGAGGAGCATTGAGAAGCTATGCAGAGGTGGTGGGAGCAGGTGCCATGTGAGTAGTGATTTTCCCAAATCACTAATGCTTGAAAGCCTGGGGAGATCTACATGCAAAAGGGGGTGTGTAGCCAGCTCTTCTTCAATAAACAAACAAAAAAATCCATGCTGGTGTTCAGGTTATGTGAGGTCTACAGCATGTGTTGTGAGGTATTTTGTAGTGTGGGGTTTTGTTGTTTACTGGTTTTTTTAAGCTTCAGCTCTCCCCTAACCCTAGCATCCCTCTGTCCTGCTCCTGCTCTCTTCCCTGTTGAACCTCAGGAGACATAGTGGTGTTGCCACGAAGCTTCTTGAAGTGTCTGGGAAAAGTTAAGTGCAATAGCCATGGGTAGTTTTTTATCTTCTCTTTTAGGCAGAAAATGCTTGCTATGTGGAAATTTGGCTTTGCACTAATTCATATTTTATTTGAATCCTATTCTTCTGGGCTCTCTAGTTGCATTGCTAAAATATACATGACTCAGCCAAATTTGTTAATGGGATCTTCCTGGCTGCCTGTGGGGCCTAAGCTCTGACTCTTGGTAGGACACCTTTGTGGAATTTCTTGGTGCTCCTAGCCCACAATGGGTGCACGAGGAGAACAGGTTTTTGGCATTCACCATTACTTAGCTTTTATGCAGAGAACTTAATTTTCATAAAAAACGAGATGAGGAAGAACTGGTTAATACAAAATAATGGCCTTTGGGTTAGCAGTGACTTGGAACTGATTTGACCCTGTATTACAGCCATAATTTTCTATTCCCATTTTTCCTGCAGTGTAAATAATGCCTATTGTAAGTCTGCATCACTCACTGGAACTGTGTCACTTTTTTCTAACTGGGGACCTGGCACACTATTTTTTTGCAACAATGCGTGTCCTATATTTTTAAAAATACATAAAATGTGCTAAGCTAATTTTGCAGAGTATAAGTGTTTTACATTTCTGGTAACTGCTTATTTTGAAATGTGATTTTTACAGCATAAACTTTCAATCTCATTTGAGAATTCTTAAAGGTAAAATTGGGAGAAATGTGTAAGTTTCCTTACTGCAGAGGAGCTGGCAGTCCAGATGCATTTCTTGGGATTGTAGTGCAGTGCATTGGTGAGTTGTGCCAGGTCTGGTATCTGTACATACCTACATGGGGGAACCTTTCAAGAGAAGCTGATGTATTTGTAAGATCACCTACAGTGCTGAGATGAGATTCATGAACTCGGTGTCAGTAGCTGCAGGTGGATGAGAGTGATTTTTATGTGTGCATGCTTCTCAGTCAGCTTCTTAGTACCTTTCACTTGTCCTTAAGATGGGGCCAGTGAAGCAATGACAGTTTGTACCTGCTGAGTATCCAGCCCTGTTTGGATCCACAGATCAAATTTATTCTTCCCTGGAAAGGGGGCCATCTGTGCATTTCTATATTGTCCTTTACAGCACTGCTCAGAGGTGCTGCAGTTTGGTGCCCTCATATCTGTTAGAGGTGCTTATTTTCAAAGCACACAGTTTTAGCATCTGGCAAAAGATCTCTTAGGGTTTCATCGCTAATCCAGTGTAAGGAAAAAAAAAAACCAAAGCCATCCACAAGCAGTAGGACTGTGGAGGGAAATGCCTCTTTGTTTTTGTAGATGGAGGCTTACATTGCAGGTTGACATTCCAGCAATATTAACTTCATTAAGGCAGGAATGCACTGCTGCATTCTTGCACGGGAGAGATGCTGAACTGGGCTGGGGAGGAATGGGACCCCCAAGAAGAGATGATAGATTGGGGTGTCCTCCTGTAGCTTGGCTTATTCTTGTGCTTTATGTGTATCTCCCAGTAGGCGTGATAATAACCTGGAATCCTCAAGTGTGACACCTGTGCCCTCACAAAATCATCTCTAACCTAATTACCGTGACAGATAAAGAGGGGCTCTGGGGTGTGGGTAACAAATGGCTTTACTGTAGTGTAACAGTTCTGTCACACTTTTCCCTTTCTGAGGTAATATTCAGGTGTGATGGGATGATTTGGGGTATGTCACTGTGCTTGCTATTGCAATTTTTCCCTCCTGATTGAGGAATAATTAATGTGTTTTTCTAAATGCCTCTGGGTGTGGGATCATTGTTGAAGTAGAAAGGAAAACTGACCCTTCAACTTGTTATAGCCTCTTAACAAGGTGTCAGCTAAAGACCACAGTGCTGGCAGAGCTGATACAGGCTTTACCCATCACTGCTGTGCCAACAGGACCAACCCCATGCTCTGTGGGGAGCCCATAGTGAAGGGTTTGCCCTGCTCCAGGACTGCCAAAGCCCAGGGGGGGACTGGGTGGCATGCTTATGTTATCCCACTTCTGTTGCTTGCTGTGCAATTGATTCCCTAAATGAGCTTTTACTTACTTTTTATTAAAAGCTTTATGGAGTGATGCTTACCAGCTTGGCAGCTGACAGAGACAAGCCTAAGATGAACAAACCCTTCTCTCTCTCACTTGACTAGGACTTCTATCAGCCTCTTCTAGGCAGTGTTATCTGATCTTAATGGACCTAGAGAAGGGAGGGCTGGGTCCAGTATAGCCCCCAGCCACCCTATCTTAGAGAGAAGTGAAGAGGCAGGTACGAGAAGCAATCTCTGCGATGGTAAAAACTCTTCCTCTCCTTGTCAAAACAGAAAAAATAACTTCCACATCATCCTGTGTGCTACAGCACTTAAATTCCCACCACAGATACTTTCAGAAATTCCATACAGCCACTTTGATGGTGCAGTTAAATACTGTTTTGCTTCTGTATGTGATGTGTCAAGTAAAACGATAAACAGAAGTGTAGGTATATTAAAAGTACAGCTGCAAGCAGTACAACGCAGGAAAGAGCATGGAGAGAGAAACAGGACTTTTTTGGGTGTTGTCCTTTTTGTATCCAGTGTTACTGCTATTTTACAGAAGGTTTCCTAGTTAGGATGATGTGTGGGTCAGCTCTGGATAGTACCAGATGTGGTTTCTTTAACTTGAGGTAGGAGCTGAAGGAGGTGGCAATAGGAGGTTGTTTTGCTTGCTTGTTTTTTGAAAGCTAGCAAAGAAAGTATTTGTTGTATCTGCCCCTGTAAGGATCTGGAATGCTTTGGAAGGGTGGCTGTGAGGTAGCTCAGAGCCCCCTTCAACACTGTAACACTGGCCATGCCAGGCCTGCATCTGCCATAATACAGACATGAGTGCAGGCTCTCATTTGGAAGTCTGGGCTGGTCTTAAGGGGCAGAAGTTTGTTTTGTGAAGGGTTCTTTTTTCTTTTTTTCCCCTCCCCTTCTTATTCTTGCTCCTTTCATGTTTAAGGAGCAAGCTCTTCATCTTGGCACTTGTGTCACCTGTCAAAACACTGTTCTAAGCAAGATCAAAGAGTAGAGGGACTGGTCAGGTGAATGTGCTCAGCTGGCATTGCTACTGCAGCCTGAAACACCTGTCAGATCTTGTCTTTTTTTTTTTTTTTTCCTTAAGAGACTTGAAGACTCGGGAAAAAATCTTTAACTAGCTGAGTTGTTTGTATTTGATAATTGGTAAGGAGTGTTATGAAACATCAGCTTTGAAAGCAGCACAAACCTCTTTCAAGATGATGTGCCATTCAGGCTGTGTCTTGTTCACTCTCACTAGGGTGGAGAGCAAGTCCTGGTCCTTTAGTGTTTTGAGGCAGGCCAGGTTTCCCTTCCTTTCATTCATAATTTCTTTATATGAAAGAAGTTGGGTGTGAGCAGGACACACCAGATCTTCTGAGAAAGGACCAAACACAAGTTTGTGTTTGGTTCTCTTGTTTCTCACCTGTTCAGAGGATCCCCTTCACATGCAGAGGATGAAACCAGTCAAATACCCAGCTCTGTTTACTTACTTTTGCCATGTTGGACCATGGTGTTACATGATGGCAGAATACAAGCTTGGGTAGGGCTTGCTTGTTTAATAATAATAAAAAACTGAATCTGGTAAACTGATAGTACAATTAGCTGAGTAAGATGATGTTTCTCTCTTTTGTAAATGGCTTCTTGATTATAAAGCAGGAATTCTGCATTTCTGGCTAAGGTGTTTGGGAACCTTTAGCTCAGGATCTCTTGAAGGTGTGAAGGACCTTCCTTCCATTCTGTCTGGAGTAGCATATGTACTTAAGAGTACTCCTTTTTTTTATTTCCTGCCCTGTCTATTTCCTGGTCAGCAAATGTATTGATTGGAAATAACTTGTAGAGTAACCTAAATGTTTAATGACTAAATATTTCCGATTATTTTATGTTGAATTCCTTTTTTCTTATCTTTCAGATAATGAATATGTTTTTATAGACCTGGAGCAGAAGCTTAGCAAATACTTTTCAAAGGAATGGAAGAAAGAGACCACCAAAGTAAGAGAGGTGTTTTGGACTGCACAGTGAAATGAAAACTCTTAAACTAAGGTCCATAAAGCATTTCTTGAAGATGGTCTGCACAGTACTTTTCAGTAGCAAGATGCAGTGACTTTTGCATAGTTGTACAATTAATTAAAAGAGCTAAACCAGCCCCTTATGCAACTTTAGCTGAGCAATAGTAACCACATGGTTGCTGCTTGGCTGCTGCAGAAGTGGAGAAGGTCAGTTCGTCAGTTTTCCATTTTAATTTAGTCTGGATCTTAGTCTGGAGACCTCATTTTTATCCTTATGCAAAACAGCCTAAAATAACCCTTTGTGGCTTGAATCTGATACATGGGAAATGACTGGAGCTGTGACTCTTCCCAGTGTATGTGCAAAAGGACAGTGGAGGGAGAGGAAGGATATTTTCTTTGAGACGAGTCTTAGTTCTTTAAAGCTAGCTAGCCCTGACAAGGGAGGGAAAAACTACATGAAATAAAGACAAGCTTATGTAACTGTTTAATACTGTTCATTCAGACATGATAATGCCCATTTGTGTGTGTCATTAATAGAGGAGCCATAGTCTGGAACAAAGTATAGCATGCAATTGCTTTCAGATATCTTAACTGGGTCATTGTAAAAGTTGTGAATGACTTTTTTCCACCTTGCCTAAGCATTTTCTTTTGCAGGGTAGGCACACTTGCCATCTCTGCTGCTTACAGAAGTTTGTAGGTAACTAGTAAGGTTTGGGGATCTCTCTTATCCCCAAGCATGTGCTCTGCTTTTCCCAAACAAGTGAGTTACTTCAGAAACAGCCAGAGTCATGCACAAGGGCTGTGTGTCCAGCCAGTGAGAGCTTCCCAAAGCAGGTGTTTCTGGTCACCTCAGGATGGGGTACGCTTTGACGTCACTCTGTGATTGGATTCTTGCTACACTTTTCTGGTCAGGCTAAGTGTCGAACCTCTGGTATGACGCGAATCACAAAAGACTGAATGAGTTGCTTTTGGCAGTACTACAGTCTGAGATGAGTTAGCCTGTTGGACTGGGTTAGTTGAGAAGGATTTAATCCTATGAAGAGGTTTCAGGAGGAAAGCTCAGTCCAGCTGATAAAATAGGGTGACTATGAACAACTTCCAGAAATAAAGTGGAGATGTTTGCATGGTCAAGAAGCTGTCTGTATCAGATGTGGAGGGCATGCCATGTATCTTGTCCCAGTGAGATGGATCTGACCAGCAAAGCCTTGGAACTGCCTGTGGGAGCAAAGTTACCTGTATGAACATGAAAGTGGCAAAGTAGGAAGGATGAGAGAATGAGCTAGTAAGATGTTATTTTCTTCTTTTTCCCTTTTTTCTTTTTTTTTCTCCTGTTCAAACAAGCCTGTAAGTCAGAAAGATAGGCTGTAGTTAAAACAACAGGCCTCATGCTGGCTTTCTTCTAACAGCACTCCTCAGTGTGAAGCAGACACCACCACTGCCTTTTGCTTTGTGGTTGCAGGAACATGTGAATAACTACTAGGAGCCCTGCCAAACAAAAGGCACCAAGCTGATACCAGGCTGGTGCGCCTCAGCCCCAGGCAGTGACCGCTGAACATGGCAGCACTTGTGTCTGTGCTGGGTGATGTGGTGTGGTGCAGGGATGGATGGTTGCTCCTAGGAGTGCCCTGGAAACGCCACGGCCGTGCCAGCGTGGCACGCTGCACTGCTGCCTTGCCTGGCGCTTTGAGGGAGGCTGGGTTAAACTTGCTGCATTCAGCACAAATGTGTTTGGTGCTGCCAGGTGCTGAGCTAGGTAATTCTGGGCCAGTCTGGGTGTCCCCAGGCTACACTGGGACTCTTACACCAGCTCATCCCTCCTATCCAAATATCTTCTGCTCTTTGTAGGAGATTTTGTCATTCAACTTGTCTGAATGTTTTGTGATGCCTCATTGTCGTGAACCTCCAAGACAGTCAGACTCCCTCCTAAAACTTGCCGAGAGCTAAGAGTAGAAAATGAAAAGCAGTATGGGGAGTGAATTTCAGAGGAGAGAACATTACCAGATAGGGTAACAGGAATTTTGGATGCTGATCATAATTTAATTCATCTTCTGTCTTTGCTCTAGGGGACAGAGAAATTCAGCCCTCCATTTGTTGCGTTCTTTAGAGTACAATACTACGTAGAAAATGGAAGAGTAATAGGGTAAGTTCTCTTTTGTGGTAATTACTGTGTTTTGAATTATTCAGTGTGTTCTTAAAATGAAAGAAAAATGTTTCTTTGTTAAGCTCATCTCTGTGAACTCATTGAAATAAGCTTTAAAAATCTGCTTGAATTTTTTAAGACCTTCATAGACGTCCTCACTCAGCTATGAATGTTTTCAGCCTGAATCATACTCTATATCCCTAGGAAAATTGTGACTGCTTTTCCATCTGTGTTGAAAGTGCAGGTTGAATGACGACTTTATCAAAACACGATTAGCACTCTTTTGCTTGTATGAAAGGCACCAGATGAATATACCAAAAATAGTTATTATACTCCAGAGCACATGCTTTGGATCTGGTTTTTGTATTTGAGCAGTGCTCTGTGCAGTCTACTCCTGGAAATGGACTTTCATACATGGACAAAAGAAATTACTTCATAAGTTAGAGTTTTTCATTTGTAGTCCATTCACATGGCATATGGGCTGCACTCAAAACAGCACCACCCTCACCCATGGTACAGAACAAAGGATGAGGTAGTTAAAAATGAACAACTGACAGAGTTAATTTACATCAGCACTTCTGGTGTGGCTCTGTCCCTGGGGGAAGCCAAAAGCTGAGATCATTTAGGTGGATTAAAATCTTTACCAAATTTTTGGCATTCGTTCTTGTCTTGAGCAAAGCTTGTGGTTTTCTATGTTTTCTCTCCCCATAGTCTTTCACTTTTGGGTACAGGGGACTCTTTCTTATGGAGTCTGTCTGGCTGATAAGTGTTTTTTGTTTCACTTTGCTTTTTTTTGTACAAAGAGATATTACATATTATTCTGCCACTCCCGAGTGACGTATCCTCCACCATCACAGGCATATTTCTCTTGCACTAGTAATTTAAACTGAGAGGTTTGTAGAGCCATGCAGAAGTAGTTATCTGGCCCCTTCAAACTATACTTGCACACTTTTACAAGCAGACTGTAGTGTCCAGCACCTCATCTACATGCACATGTCAGCAGCCTGCTTCCCGTGATCTCTGAGGGCAGGGGGTGTGTGGGTTATCAAGGCTATGCCATAGTTACTCCTTATCAGACAATCCCTGTTTAGCGACTTGAGGAAGAAGACAAAAGCAAGCCCAGGGCTCCTGTGTCTTTTGATCTACCTTGCAGGGAATTAGCTGTTAAGAGCTATCACGAGCCTAAGGCAAGATGAAACAAAAAGCAGTGCCAAGTTTAGGGGGAAAAGGAGGACAGGTGTGCAAGAAACAGGACTGGGAGTCCAAGGGAGTTGACTCTCCTGGCTGCTACAGGCTTTCCAGGGAAATAGAAGTGCTTGATTGTAGTCAGTCTCCAAAACAGGTGTGATGTGATTTTTCTTTCATCTACCTTCTGCCCTAACTTCTTAGATCTCATGCTCCTCAAGGTAGAAGCTACTATTTCTCGTGTTTGTACAACACTTAGTGGGAGAAGATCTTGATCTTGATTTGGTGCTCCTTATACACACAACTGTATCAGGGTGGCATTGGCACACATCAGATGTGTCAAAGTTTTAATCTGTCTTCTCAGCAGGATGATGTTTTTGAGGGGCCTTATCTGAACTTTGTTCTTGAAGTAAATTTGCCTTTGTCTTGCAGCGATAAGGTGGCACGGCAGCTCTACTACTGCCACCTCAAAGAGCAAGTCCTTATGTCTCATTGCAACCACAAAGAAGAAATCTACTTCTTGCTGGCTGCCTACAGCTTACAGGCAGACTTGGGCAACTACAGAGAGAAGGTCCATACTGGCAAATATTTTGAACCTCAGGCTTATTTCCCACAATGGGTAAGTTTGGGGGGAACCTTTCTGTCAACAGATGATGCATGCAGCAGGAGCTATGCCAGGGTGGTACCTAACTGGAGCCATGCAACTTCCCTGTCTCCCACTGCAATGATCAGGCAGGTGGGTAGAGTATCACCCTGAAGGTCCTTCAGGAGATCTCTTGCCTTTCCACTGGATGTAAGTGCACATTCCTGGGCTCACTCATCAGTGAGGTGGGTGGTATATCCTTCCTTGGGGATGGAATGTGTTGGTGTCGCATGAATAATTCTGACAGTGCAGATGTCTTTGTTTAATTCTTCTATGGGTTAGAGGGTTGTGTGTTTCCAGTAGTACATCAGCAAGATCTGCACAACCCAAGCTCTCCAGAAAACCTCAGGGCTGCAAAGCCAAGTCTATTTCCCTTTGTTCCCTTCTCTCTAATGCTTGCCTCAGGGATGTATAGATCCAAACCCTATGGGTAATACTGCTGTGCAGTGCCTCTGGTGCTTGCTTTGTCATTAATCTCTGCCTCAAGTGCAGTAAGAGGAAAGAGAGAGCATTTGCATGTTTGTTTATAAGCATATGCATGTGACTTGTGCCCTTCAGGACTTACAACCAAGAATTGATTTAGTTGTCAAATGAAAGCAAATTAGTTAAGATTCTGTTAGTTGGCTGCTTGTCCCAGGCAAGTTGCATCTCCCCTGTAAGATGGCACTGTCTTCTGCTTTGGGGAGAAGGTTCAGATCAGTGACAGGACTTGTCTTGAAGACCAGTAGTCTCTTTTATGCACAAATCCTAGCCTGCCTGCCTTGCTGTGCAGCAGTGTGCCTTTCTACCAGACAACAGGCCTTCATCCTATGCCATTCCTTGTTACGGGGTGCCTGTCGGGAGGTAGCTAACAAAGGGCGGGAAATGGTGGGTCTTGTGTGCTGTTTCTGAGGCAGTTAAAGGGCTTATCACAGACTTGCTCACCTGCACTGAGCCACAACCCCAAACAAGTATGATTTATTACATCATTACAAACAGCAAAATCTGGCAGGCATGGGGACGCTTCTCTCCCTGCCCCTGGGCTCCCATGGGGAGATAGTGAGCAATCTCCTCCTCCAACACAATCACTTCCTTCAACACGTGCTTCATATCATTTGGCCAAGGGCTGCCGCAAGTCTCGTGCCAGTGAGGAGAGGCACTGCTGCCCTGGGCTGACCCACCCAGCTTTGAACTGTGGAGCTGGCACATCTCTTTCTGCTGACACTGCACAGCTGATG
This sequence comes from Ploceus nigricollis, assembly GCA_013399945.1. Lineage (NCBI taxonomy): Eukaryota > Metazoa > Chordata > Aves > Passeriformes > Ploceidae > Ploceus > Ploceus nigricollis. The sequence continues at coordinate 886,007 of VXBC01001496.1, read as the reverse complement.
GCATCGGTATTGTCCTCCACCAAGGCCAGCCTTCCTCGTGGGAGGGCAACCAATCTGGCAGGGCATGCAGAGGTGTTAGCAAACAGAGTAAGCAAGGGCTTTAATATTAAATGTAAGTGGGAACTGGGTGGTGATGGAGTCCTGGTTTGAGCCAGGACAGGTTGTTGCTGGCAGGATGTTCTCAGGTACCTGGTGCAATCCAGTTTCAAATGCCCCTGGTGGTGGGGGATCTTGGGAAGTGAATTCAGCCAATCATCCCTCTTACCTGTCACTGCCACTCACAGCCTGAAAGGATCCAGTTGAGTATGGGAGAGGGCTGAGCTGCCCAGTAACCTTGTATGGAGAGGGCATGTGGGCAAACATGGGAACTGGGCACTTGCAGGGCAGGAGCAAAAGGCCCAGGGCAGGTTTTTCTTACTGCTTAGTGAAGCTACATGCCTGCCAACCACTCCAAATAGATAAAAAAATACCTTAAGATAGTGTTATCCACTCCTTTGAGAATGGAAATGCTAAATAAGCCTAATGTCTTAAAAGGAAAACCTAGTATTTCTACCTCAAGAAAGATGTTGCTGCTGATTGTGTTGGCATGCAGAGGAGTATTTGTTATCTGCCCATAAACATTTATGGATGCCAAGACTTAGGAAAACTAATTCCAATACTTAAAAGTGAAAAAGGCTGACATGACCTATGTAGTCTTGATCTGTTACAGTTTTGCCACTAGGATCTGTTTGGAGACATCGGTGTCATCTGGGCTGCTTTAAATGCTTATCCTCCAGGGAGGTAGACACAAACATAGACCAGCATCTTGAGGGAATATATGAACCTCCTCCACCTCTAGCCACTGCTTTGCTATTGATCACAGCTGCCTCTCATGGGGGTTGCTGAAGAGTTGCTGACCTGTTTGTTTTCTTTGCGGTTTAGATAATTGCAAAGAGGGGGAGCGACTACATCTTGAAACATGCCCCAGAGATGCACCGAGAACAGCAAGGCCTGAGCGCTAAGGAAGCAGTGCTGAAGTTCATTAAGGAGTCCTGCCTGCTGGAAGATGTGCCCGTCCACTTCTACAGGCTGCAGAAGGTTAAACAAAGAGCTTCTTATTTTGAACTTCTCTCCCATCGTTAATTGAGTGCACCGTGGCATTTTTCTCTTTCTGTTTGTTTGAGGGATGGTTGCCTTTGATTCAGAGAGGCCAAACAAATCTAAAATGCTGAGCCAAATGAGGGCTGTCCCCACAAACAAATCTGTCGCCAATATACAGATGTAGCTGGAATTTAGTTTTGTTCCTCAGCCAAGAAACTGGCCACAAGAATGGCAAAACTTCATATTTGTCCCTGCCTGTCAGTAGAATTGCATCAGAGAAATCAATGAAGCCTCTTTTTTCCTTGTTGTAGTTCATTGAAATAATGACAAGAGGTGGGCCAGCTTTCACACAAATGTCCTGTAGTAACTGAAGGTGACACTGAGTCATTCCAACTTTTGTATCCCATTCCTTCTCCAACCCTGCCAGAGTGGTTGGCGTTTTTTCAGCTGTGTGCTGAATTCCTACATTATTGCTTTTTAGACTCCTTACCCAAACCTGCTTAAACAGAAGGTGCTTCATTTTGACATGCTGAGTGTTTAAATCTAGAAATGGGACTAATGAGAAGTTTTCTGTTCCAGTTAAGTGAGTGAAACCTGCTTATGCAATTAGGAATGGCTTAGGCTTTTTTTTCTAAATGGAGATACTCTCCTCTGTCAGACTCATAATTAAACTTTTTGGGGTTTTGTGCTCAATGGCAATTATGTCTGGGAAGCATACGTGTCCTTTGGACATATCTAACAGCTCTAGTTACTGAAGAAACATGCATTTTCTAGAGAAAATAAATTTTGATCAGTAGTCCAGGCTTAGTTGCTTGCAAACCAAAGATGCTTGCCTACCTCTCTTCTGTTCTCTGTTTTGATTCTTAATGCTGTTAGTGATGCAGTCATGAGAGAGTTAGTTACACTTGAATGCCATAAGAAATCCAGCTGGCAGGACATGATACATTTTATATCTGAAAACACTAAGGCTGTGAAATTGGTTGCTCTTAATATTTAAATTCCTGTCTGACTTGAATTTAGGCATCATGTACTCTTCCATGTGTTGTTTGATCCTTAATAGTCTTATTCCTGCTGTGTGTCTCATTTTGTGGTGAGAGATGCTCCTCCTAGGTGATGCTTGTGTCACAGATTGCCTGAGCAAATGCAGAGGGGTGCCAGGTGAAGGTGTTGGTGTTCTGGTTGCTCTGAGATTTCAAAAGCAGTCATTTTTGTCTTAACACCCTGCTCATGGCTTCTGCTGAGGTTGGGAGCTGCAAAAGAAAACACAACACACCCCCTATCTCTCATTCAGACCAATACTGATTTACAAAGCTCTTTGTCCTTAGGAGGCAGAAAATATTTCTTACTATTTCTTATTATTTCTTAATATTTCTTACTTTGAGCTGAAGACATGGATGGTACCAGGGACAAAGGGGGGGTAATGTGATGGCATAAGGCTTGTATCTTGCAAGCCAGATGAGGAGAGAAAGTTGTGACATAAACTTTGAGCTCTGTGAGCCCATACATCTTTACCCCCATATTTTCTTTCTGCTTTTCCTCCTAACAAAAAATGCATGTGTTCCCCTCCCTAACTCCACTGTGTTAGGAGAAGCTGAAAGAATTAGTTTATGATATTTTTGGTCTTCAAGGAAAAGAATCTGAATAGAGACCAAGTATGTTATACCAAGATGGAGCAGGAGTTAAAAGTCAGACAGTATTTCAACCCAGGTAATAAAACTCATGTAAAACCACCTACTCCCAACACCAAGGTCGAATGTTAGAATGAAAGTCCCAGTAACTGGGCTTGATTAGCTCCCCCCCAGCCAAGGGACGCCTAAGATCTAGCAAATCCCTGGATGGGAACAGCAGTGCTGTGGCAAGGAGAGGGGAATGGGTTCCCCTTCTGTTTTGGGCTCTCTGTCACCTTTGAGAGCAAGAGTGGTACATGTTCATGGGGACAGCGGAGACAGCACATGGTTACAGGAGAGGTTACAAGGTACCTCTGAGAACAGTAATTGTCCATATTCTCCAATCACTAAAGCTACAGGATTCCCTGCCCAGGGCAACTAGGACATATGCTGGTGAAATGCCTGAGCCTCCCAGGATGAGGGGATTTTAGGTGTAGGTATTTCAGGGGTCAACAAGGCAAGGTGCACTTTACAAACATAATAAAAACCAAATGAGCTGATGGCATCTGTGTGAAGAGGAGTCCTACTACCTCTCCTGCAGTAGGTGCCAGAACAAGAGCATGGTCTTTGTAGATTAACCTTTGACTCTTCTGTTCTTTTAGGATAAGAAGGAGGATCGACCGACAGTTATCCTGGGCCTGACCCTGAGAGGAATGCACATCTATCAGGTAACAGACTGCTGTGAAAGCCTTCTGGTGTAGCATTAACTCTGCCCAGTTCCCTGTCCTCCCCCCTCACTGCGGCTCCTCTGCCTCCCCTGCAAACCCCAGGCTCCACATATCTCAAATTCTTGGTTGTTTGCAAATTCTTTGCACATCGCTGATTCCACCCTGTACCTGCCAGTCCCTGTGTCACTCTGAGTTTGATGTGTTGCAGGAGGTGAATCACGTTCGCCAGCTCCTCTACGACTTTCCCTGGTCACACATCGGGAAGCTGGCCTTTCTGGTGAGTGTGATGGAATGGAGGCCATCTGCCAGTGGCTACCAGCCTGGGATGTGGCAAAGCTGTCGGCCTGCCTGTGCTGCTGTGTCAGGTCCTGTCACTTGCACGCACGAGACCACAGCTATGTCTGGTAGCTGTGTGGCTGAAAATGTGCTCTTGCTCATTTCTTTGGCATTTTTCCTCTTTGTGCAGGGGAAAAAATTTGAAATCCAGCCAGATGGTTTGCCCTCTGCACGGAAACTGGTTTACTACACGGGTTGCCCCTTCAGGTCACGCCATTTGCTGCAGCTACTCAGCAACAGCCACCGGCTCTTTCTGAATATTCAGCCAGTTTTGAAGCAGATCCAAAAACTGGAGGAGGCTGAAGGTATGTTAGGGAACACCCAAGTGAGTTTAGTAAGAGGAAGAGTACACTGTGTTAGTCTCTCCTGTTGTTTCATGGTGCCTACTCTCATCTAATTAATGGTGTTTCTGCTTTATCAGGGAGCCAGTGATAGAAGCAGAGGTGTTAGGTATGTTTCAAGTCCATTCCTAAGAAGTATTTATGGCTCCCACATTGTAGACTGTGATCAGAATGTGTTTGTGTGAGAGCAGTAGAGGGATATCTCCTTTCAAGTGGTTTCTGTCTTTCTGTCAGTGGTTACAGCAGTGGCCTTGAGCTGTGTGGGTGCAACCAGTGGCACGTGCCAGTCACCTGTAGAAAGGCTCACTGATCAAGTGCCTGTGGGCAAAAAGCCCTCGGTTGTTTTGTGTCCGTTAGTGTCGCATGGATTTCTTAATCCACCGTCAGCACATACATGCTATGGGAGAAATAATGAATCATTACTAAATACCAACCACAGGAATCTTGTTCTGAGCTGACTTCATGTAGTGGTGGGTATTTCAAGAACTAATCAATGCATCTAATTTTAAAGATTGAGCACCGAATTTCACTAATTCCCTTTTTTTGTTTGCTTTTGTTTTGCCTTGTTGTTACTGACCTTCACTCTGAAACTTACTGTTTTCTGTATCATAACTGCCTCTACCTGCCTGTTCTAATTTAGGAGATGCTGGGTTTACTGCGAGTATGACTAATTCTTTTACAACCACCTGAGCATCCATCTGTTGAGCAAACAAAATACAAAGCTGTCCCTGTATTTGTTCAGTAGTTGCAGCGGTTGTTGCTTAGTTGTTGGCTGATGCCAACAGAACTTCCTGAATGTATTTTGTTACCCTTCCTTAAAGGTCTTACTGGTTTCTCCCTTCTTTCTTCCTCAGAGAAGAAGCGCTACCGGGAGTCCTATATCAGTGACACTCTAGACATGGACCTGGACCCATGCGACAAGAACTCCCGTGGCAGCGGGAGCAGCGGGGGCAGCCGCAGGGATAACCGCCTCTCGCGCCAGTCCACCGGGAGTCACGGCAGCTCCCACACCTCAGGCATCGAGGCTGACTCCAGGCACCGCGTGTCTGTGGAAATGTCGGTAGATGAGCCCTTCAGCATTGACCGGGTGCATAGGAAAGAGAAATCCTGCAGCTCAACCATCAGCTACGGTAGCTCTGGCATTGACAGTGGCAGCAAAGGGCGGGCTGAAGATGACGCTCAGGATGATGGTAAAGAATTTGGACATGTGGAGCAACTTCTAAGCCAACTTTTGTCTTCGCCTGCAGGAGGGCAGGGAGTGAGAGACTGTACAGCAGCTTGGAGCACAAGTGTAATGCTAACCATTCTCCTGCTGCTCTCTTCCTCCTAGAGCTTGAGCTGGCAGTAGATGAGCCAGAGGAAATGCCTGTAGATGAGCCTTTAGAGGGAGACCAGTTAGAGGAGGCCACTGTGGGAGAATCTGTTGAATCCCTGCCTCTAGATGCTGCTAGCTGCCAAGGTGAGATGGCTTTCTGCTGCTGCTCAATGCTGCTCTTTAAGGCTCTAGCAACAGGCATAATCTGAGGGATCTACAAAAACTCTTATCTCCTTCTAAACAGCTGCTAGTGCTATTTACTGCCCTACTGCAACAGGATTTGCAGGCAGCTCATCTAGAGTTTACAGGCCAGCATTCTGTATTGTATGTACAGTGCTTCTCTCCTCTGTGCTCCTCAAAGTCTCCCTTCTCTAAATGTGCCAAGCTTATATTCAGTTAATGACAGAAAGATAATTGAGGTAAACCTTCTGTAGGGAAGTAATATGCTTTAATATCTTGTATGCCACAAAACAGCCAAGGGGCTCAACCACAGAATAATGGGATGGTCACAGGAATTCTTAGGTAAAGTTTTGTGGCTTGTGATACAGGGAATGCTAGGCAACAGGGTTGTGCAGGAGTTGTCTGGCCTTAATATATACAGCCTTTACAGCAAAGCAAGAAGGGTGAAAATGGGATGAGTTGGCAAGAAACTGTTTTCTTGAAAGTTTTCAAACATTGATCTTTAGGGCCAAAAATGAGTACTTGTGAGCAAAATTCCTGGAGCACTGAGGGTGCTTAATGATGTATATTTGTCTTAAGAGGATAGCACTGTTTGAATGTGGCCTATGAGAACAACTTCCCTTTTCTACAGCCCACAAAACCTCAAACTTGCAATGCTTTTCACTTCCTGCTTCTCCTTTGCAGCTATAAATCAGGAATCTCTGTCTGTGGTGCAAGTCACACTAATCAAAATGAGAGGCCAAAGTGTGGAATCCCTTCACCAGGTAAGGAAGAGGTTGCTCAGCAGGAGGGTCTGTGTGTGAGCATTGACCTGAGGTCTAGTGTAATGGAGACAGCTGTAAATCAGGACACCTGGATTAGTTTGGATTTGACTGATTTTTGCATGGTGTAATCAAAACCAGCTGCTGGCCAGCTACTGCTCTCAGGAATAGGATAAGAGCAGCGTTTGGGCTCAGAATAGTACAGAAAGGTTTGGAGCAGCCAGCAGGGAGATCTTGCAAGCCAGTTATTATCTACCTTAGTCTTCAGGATGGGACATGGAAAATCAACCACTTCCAGATTTTCAGTGCAATACAGAACAAAGACCATCTATGCAGTTTGGATGTGAGTTGCAGACTTGATCATCTTGAAGCCAGAAGTAGCTTACATCAGAGCAAAACCAGATGCTCAAGCTCTAGTTGTTATATCATTTGTGTGATTATAGTCTCTGTGTACTGAAGTCTCTCTCAAGGTTTTCTTTTCATCAAACACTTGAGAAAGGCAAACTATATTTGGTAAAGTACGTCACAGAAGAAGTTATATTTGGAAGAAGCCATTAAAATGTCTTTTTAAGACTTCTTTTCAAAGTGTAGCTGTACCCACTGGGGTAGAAATTATGTGGTTTTTTGAAAAAAACCCAGCCAAACAAAACAAAAACCACAAAAAAGCACCTCTACCCTTTCTTCCCTCTCTTAATCCAAATTTGCCTTACCTGCTGAGAGAATTCTAAAACTCATAACAAGGATTTCAATCACTTCTTAGGACTTTGTTTTTAATTTTCCATGTTTCTTTCTGGACCCAGTCAAAAATTCTAAGAAATTTTCATTTATCAGCAAAATAGTCCATAAAGTGCTGTAGGAGATTTGAACAAAATCTTGGGGTTTTTTTCCAAGGCTAAAGACCATACAGTACAAATCATAATGAATTGATTCATTTATTTGAGTGGAAGACTTAAGAGCTCATGGCTGGAAGTGGGCATCTTGCTTAAAGCTGTGATGTTTTTCAAGTTACTGCTGTTATCATGCTTACGCTGTTAAATGATCATGAGGTATCTGTTTTATAAAAATGGTTCTGCTCAACACAGGACTGTCTATATGATTGCAAAGACCTAGCTACCACTTTAGTGCGTCACATACTTGATGCTTCCTTAGAAAACGATCAAAATCTTCCTTACAAGGCCATGTAACTGAATGCTGCAGGGTTTCCTTAGAGTTGATTAGACAGTGCAACATACTCCTGTTTCTGGGAGTACAGCTGAGTCAGCACCAGATTTCCTCAGGGTAGTTTTTAAATTCCCCTCCCTTGACAGTGAGAGAAGTGATACTGGTAGAAAGTCTTCTGTAGTGCCAATGGAAGTGTCTTGGTTTCAAAATTGTATTCTTGAAATTTACCTTACTATTAGCATTTAACATGTGATTATTAAGGAAGCAGAGCAAGTAAAAAATACAGTTGTTAAAGCTGGACATACTCTCAAATGGTCAATAATTCCTTTACAGAGGCTTGTGTAGCAAGATGGTGCCTCTGGGAATTACTGCTGATTTGTTGCTGCTTTTTATGGAAGAGTGTTATGTAGATGAAACTGTTTGTGGCAATTACTGGACACTGTAACCCATTAGTTTGCATGGTTGCCTTCTGAACCTTCCTTTCAGCTCATTAGACTTAATGTGTTTAGGCACTTGGGGTGGTTTTTTGTTAAGTGCACTTTGTCCATTTGAGGACAACTGCTTGGATCTGCCAAGAAGTGTGAGGTCATTCAGGTGTCAGTATATGTCAAGTGTTTCATCCATTGTACTGGACACTTGAGGACACAGGGCAGACAGATCAGGATCCAGCTCAACATGGCATGGCAGCTTAATGCACTTGTAATTTCTGAATTGTTCACAGCTCCTTCTTTAAGCCAATATCCTTCAGAAGGCTGGTGGGGCTCTTTTGAAAGAGGGGAAGGACAATATTGAGAAGCTTTTAGCATGGACAGCCAGCATCCTTAGGCTGTGTGAGAGCTCATTGTTTTTATTCATGTGTGTCTTGCTGAACTGGCAGGTCAGATCACCCAAAAGCCGGAGCTGCATGGACCAGCACAGCCAGAGTTTGGATGACATCCGCTTGTACAAGCGCCGGCACCCGTCGCTAAGTGCCACACTGTCTTCAGACACGTCCCACAGCTACACCTTCGGCTGCAGCCTCGAGGATAAGCTGTCTGTCTATGGCTGCGTGTATTCCACAGCGGACTGCAAAACCAAGTCTGCCCTTTATGGGAAGCGATCCATGAACTGCCTCTCCCTGGATCTTCTGGGAGAGGACCAGCTCCCAGAGGAGTTTGTGGTGTAATGAGATTGGAGCTCTTCCATACCAGGAATAGCTCATCATGGCAGTATATACCTCATTAACACATGTGATGTCACTCTGGTTCTTGCAGGAGATGGTGAGCATCTTTGTTGTTCAGCTCCGTATCAGTAAGTGGCATCACTTCTGCAGACCTGGCTACAGGGCAAATCAATTGGCATGTAGCACTTACACTGGCATTGGTAGTGTCTGTCTGAGCAGAAAATAGAAGTGGCCTGCACCCTTGGCAGGGACACAACCAACATAAAAACCAAAAAACAGTGGACCAAAACTGACACTGAGCTAGTAAAGCAAACTTTGTCAAAATGGATTAATCAGAAATTTAAAGTCTGTGTCATGTTCCTGCCTTTCTCTTGTGGTCCATGTCTCTTAATTTTAGTATACCGATAGTTTGTCTTCAGTTTGTGCTGCTGCAACATTGCCAACAGCTGTCAGGCCAGGATATACTCTTAGCACATTTGGAGGGCTGTGTATGGAAATGTCTGGCCTGCTTCAGTTGTAATGAACACAAGTTGCTTATTGGCTGCACTGGGAGCAAGACCTGCTCTGCCAGGAGTTGTTTCTTCTTTTGTTATTGTTATTTTGTTGTAAGCATCCAGCCAAATACAATGTGTGGTCTTTATTTTTTTTTTTCTTTATTGCAACAAATGGAACTGACTGTCAGCTGTCTATTGCTGCTGTGATGGAGATTGGCATTATATCCTTGGGGAGATAGGGAGGAGATAAAGCGAATGACTTGGCTGCTTCTGAGAGTAGAGAGGGCGAGAGCATTAATTGACAGGCGTTTGAAGAGAGGAGTGTGACTGGAGAATTTGTCCAGGCATGATCGCCCCTTACTTTCATTCATACTTTAATGGTGTTCTTTTCTTTGTTTTTAATAAATCTGTTCCTTAGATTTTTTCCCTCTGCTTGGGAGGCAAGTAAGGACTGGAGAAAGTCACTTTGCAAAGACAGACAGAGTGACTGTGTCCTACTTAGTCATGGATAGGTTATGCAAATATGTGTGTGTGGTGCTGCAGGGCTGATGATGGTGCAAGTGTAGGGTGTTTTTGTGCCAGACCAAGGGTACTTGTTTTGGTGGTCTTGAGAGTGGTGGATCTGGCTGTGCTGGCTCTCACTAGGGAAATAATCATAATTATGCTGTTTGATTCAAGCATTTGGTGTGGAAAACATTCTGCTACCTTGTTACATGCAAATAAATGTGTGTTTGTTTTCCTCCCCTCATCAATTCCCAGCATTGGGAAGCTTGTACTTGAAGGCCCAGCTTTGTGCCCAGCTTTTGACAGCCATCTAGCTGTATTCTGGCAAACTCTAGAAGCAGAGGAATACTATTCTGCTGCTTGAGGAAGTGTGTGTTGTGCAGTGTTGGTCATCAAAAGCTAAGATAGCCTAATTCAGGAATGGAAGGAAGCCAGACTACGGCAAGGAAGGTTTGAGCTACTGTTTTGATGGTGGGCTTGCAAGCTCAGTAGTTGTCTTGTAAATTGCATTCCCATAAGTCATTAAAGTAGCAAATCCTTGAAGTCCATCATCTTGCTACTTCTGTGTGAATGGGATGTAGAGACAGGCCATGCAGGTGCATCTGCATTTACTGAAGTGGGACCAGCTGTTCTACATCCTCCAAGATGAATCCAGCACCAAAACCAAGCTGCATGCACTGTAGCCACAACTTAATTGACTGTGCCCTCTTTGATCACACTGTTCTTTCTTGTTGTAATGAACAATTAGGAGCTGTGTGTTCACTGTAGCCTCATTTCCTTTGTTCCAAACAAAGCTAAAATGCCTTTGCAAAGAGTACTTGAGGTATGTTTACTGCGTCCAAAATAAATTCTTCTAAATGGATCTAAATGGGTAAAGGAAATCTGGTTGGCTGCTCTTGAACAGTCCACTCCTCCCACTGTCAGTCACTCCCTGTTACCTGGGTCCTGTTTGGCCATAAGCCACGGGAGATGGGCATGGCCAGGATCCAGGAGGCCAGTGGCTGTACAACAGGGAGCAGCCTTGCAGCAATGCAGGAGCCGTGCTCTTGCAGCCACCACAGAGCTGGAGGGATGGCTCTTAGTGCAGCAGTGCCTGTCCATGAAAAACGTTGAGGGGGAGGTCTGGAGTGAGGGCTCCACTAACCTGTTGCTCTCCCACCCACACAGATGTACAGTTACTTGTGGTTCTGGGAATGGTTGTTAACAGGAAAAAAAGGTCAAAATTCAGTGGGTATAGTTGTTTGGAAAAGGGTCATAAAATGCATGTGCACCAGGTGCACACTTCTCTCAAAGACAATCACACCATATCTGCTTCAGCCTAACCACATCACAGAAGTGTTTATTGCCACCAGGCACCTCACTGTTCTGGTTTTGCAGTTGCAGGCATCCAAAGGATTTGGTGAAGTGCTGTAATCCTGCTGCCGCTGGTTACAAAATACACCAATGCCCGAAAACAGTGTAACTGACTCTTGCATGAGCTTCCGCTGCCTTGTACATTCCTGAGGAGTTCTTGTATTTATTCATGGCTGGTAGGGAAGGCAACCTCTACAGGTCTGACTGTCTTCTCTCTGTGGTCTGTGCAGCTCCCTCCAGTACTGTCAGTGACATATGCATATGAAGGGGAGACCAGACACTTTTGTATAGACTGAGAATGAATCAATATCTTACGAGCACTGTGAATATCTATTATGCAACTTTTGTATTTGTATTAAAAAAAAAAACCACCTATTTCTGCTAGTAATACATTTATTTTTTGTTTGGATTTAGAAGGTCTCTTATTTTTGGGTTTGATAGTTTGGTAGACGTTAGTGTGTAAGCAGTTATCAGCTGATATTAGAAACTAGCTGCCAATATTTGTACATATTTGTAAAATACTTATGTTATAATCACTCTATTTTAATGGTAAAAGTTTCTCCTTTCCATGAAAGGATTTTCTTGTTTAAAATAAAAGTAATTATATATACACCTGCAATAAAGTATGGATAGAAAAAAGGTAATTGTGTACTCATTTTTTGTCCAAGGAGAATTGTGTCTTCCATTGGAGATGGGTTGTAGAAATGAATTTGCTGCCAGACTGATCCATATGAGCTCAGCTTGTGATGACAAACCCGGAGACACTGCAGTCACTGGAACAACTCCTGTTCCTCCTTGCTGTTCTCAGTAGCACAATGCCAAAGGGCCTTACCCAGGTATTAAGAACACAGCTAGCTGAGCAAGCTGGAGTCAGCAGAACACTCAAGGGGGCTGAATCTGACTGAAGAGACAAGTTAGGCTGCTCCTGGTGGTTAGTCAAGTAAACCAAGCGGGTGAACTCCCAAGGAGGTAGAGAGATCCTGTCAGCATCCTCCGGGGGCTGCATCCAAGGACAGCTGCCAGCCCACAGGATGCAAAGTGCTGCTGAAGAACACTCCACCAAAGTCACCTAACCTGCTGGCCTGGAGTCTGGCATGGATAAAGGAAAGTTTTCTTGGGTCATAAACCTATGAAGCAGTGCCGCAGGACTATCTGGATCTCTTCTTGAAGAAGCTTGCTTACTGAAAGCCTCTTATAAATTTTTTTTTTTTTCATTTTCTCTGGAAAAAATTTCCTTTTTATGTACTTTGGTATTGTAGTGTTGCCTCTATTCTTAAGATTTCCTTTCTTGTACTTCATATTTTTGTCCAGTACCTGCTATGTTTACAGTATACAAATTTTCAAGGACTTTAGAAACTCATCCAACTTTGGCTTGGGGATGCTGGGAGAGGGTGATTTGATTACACATGGAGCTTTGTATGGAGATAAAACTAAATAACAGATCAACATTAAGTCACCCAAATTTGAAGGACTTGGTCACTTCTCTTTGTTTCTTTGCTTGGCAAGTAATAGCACTTTCTTGCCCTCTAGGGTGGACTGCTGCTGACCAACACGTATAGAACGAGTCTGTCTCAGAAGATGGGCTTCTCATGGTACCAGGAAATCCTGTGTGGGTTCAGTCAACTACTGCAGTGTGGGATGGGGACAATGTGGTTACTACACTGGATCTGTTTTGAGGCATGACAGCTGGGGGAGCTGCATGGAGGTAAGGCCTGAAGGTGTGTACTAAAGCTGATAGGTAAAACAACCCAGGTGTTTTGGGTGAGGTGAGAGCAGTTCTTCAATGGATTTCTTGGCAGCAAATTCTGAGACACGGGAGGCTGATAGCATATTTTAAGAGTCTGAACATTTTTGAGCAAGAACTGGTCCTAAAGCCTCTCACTGAAAAGCTGTATCTCCTTGTCCGCCAGCAAGGTGGTTCTTCTGTCTGGGTCGGGTGGCTCCTGGTCACTTTGCCCAGCTTCTCGTGGCAGCTCTGTTCCCTCATGCCTACCCTCGTCTGCTCTGCCTCTACCTCGGAGCCCCTGCTATGACGCCTCCCCCTTCTTAGAGTGTCCTCCCGGGCTCGTGGTGCCCAAGGCCTGGCTCCTGCCTTCACGTCTCTCCTGGACGCCCACCACTTGTGGCGTGGGGAGGAGGAAGGGACCCATCGTGTCCCCTGGCAGTTCTGCCTGNGGGGCCGGGCCGGGCTCTCTGGGCAGGCCGGGGCCGGCAGCTGCCCGGCCAAGTGGTGCCGATTCACCTTGGGCAGCTTCTGTCAGCACCCTGCGGGGTCCAGGCTGACCGTCTCCCCTGGGACGGGGCAGCCCGGGGTGATCGGTACTTGAGTGAGCAGAGCCCAAAGCCAGCGATGGCCATCGGGTCCTCACTGAATGCCGTACAAAAAGCATAATGGAGTGGTTCCAGGACTCGGGGGTCCAGCTCCTGCAAGGAGGGATGTGTACCCAAACTGCACTGGGGAGAAAGATGATGCCCTCTAGCCTCTGGCCACCCTTGGCACGGGATAATTTAGCCGTGAAACGCTGATACAAGTTCAGAACCTTCCCTGCCTCTGACAAGTTGGTTTAAGAAAGGCAGACGCGTTCCATGGGATGAGAAGTCCCAGAAGCCCAGGCAGCTGCACCCTGAGATGCTGTAGCTGGGACAGCATGGAGGTGTGTGTGTGCTGAGCCAGCTCTGCGCCTTCTGTGTCACGCACGGGCCATGGTGGGAGACAGGACGGGTGTGAGGGAGCCCCAGACACCACTCAGTGAAGCAGCTTTTCTCTCCAACTTGGAGCGAGCTTCCTTTCTGCAGAACCTCTGCAGTGTCAGAGCAGCACCATTGGGTATTTCCCTTAGGTGCACCCAGGAAATCAGATGTACTGAATTTTTAATTCCATACTGAATTTTTAATGACATCTGAGTGCCATTGCAATCACTTGCCCACCATCCAACTCTAGCTCCATGGCCCCTTTGGGTAGCTGAATATTAGGCTTTGGCTGCTGTCTGTTCACAGCTGGGCCCTTCTGCCCTTGCCTTCAGCCCATTTGGAGCAGGGGCAGCTGGCACGGCGGCTGAGCCCACAGCTTGGTGAGACAGTGCACAGGTGCCTCATGCACAATACCCTCCTGGCATGGCACACTCTGGGTAGCCCCGATGGGTGCAGGGCTTCAGCAGGAGTGGAGCACAGGAGAGGGTGAGTATGGTGTCAGCAAGAATGCCTTTAGTCAGCGGGGATGGGCTAGAGGAAGCAAGGAGATGATGGAGAAATGTACAGAAAGGATCTTTTTTCATTTCTCTCATCCAAACAGCATTTTATAAAGTAAACCCAGCTCAAAGTAGTTCCCGTCCTTCCTTTGCTGGCACTGAAGCTCATTTTTTGGGGGCACACTGGAGCCTATGGCCATGCTGTATTTTCATGTTGCCAGTCAGCCAGGTACTGGCTGCATCTGTCTTCTGAACCCTGAGTTTGTCTCTGCAAGCAGGAGATTGTAGTTGCTAGAATAAGATCCAGATCGCAAGCCTTGCATGGGAAGTCTGTTGTTCTACTGCAGAGAAGTAATGATGAAAAATCATATTTATCCTTTCTGGCAGACTGCAGGGGCAGCTGAGTATGGGTTATTGAAGAGCATAGCTGTGGTATTTTAAAATTCTGCTTTGATTCTACTCCTGGAAATATAAACATCACCTTTTTATTTTAAATCTCATAAATAGGTTTATACCAATCTTTGTTTTTCTTTCTCCAATCAATGCTGTTCTCATATGCAATGAGATAATTGGATATGGTATATGCTGCTTTCCAATCTGCAGCCTTACGTCTCAAGGCACCACATGGAAAATACCACTTTAGTAACAGCAGAGCATTCAGTGTAGGAAAAATCATTTTGTGTTAGCCACAGAAAGCATTCAGCCCCTTTGCTACAACCAGATGACAAACAGCTGAGCTCAGCTGTCTGACAATCATCACAATGGAGACCAATTCCCACATCCATGTTCTCCATCCTTGTAAAAAAGAAAACCTTGACTATGGGTCTCTGTCAAATCAAGGGCTCTCAGACTGGAAGAGTTGCATCAAGGCAGCCCCTCCCTGCTCTTCTCCTCAGTGCAGGCTTTGGGGTTACCCTCCCCTCTGCACCCTCTCAAACTCAAGTGCATTCAAAAGAGCCCTAGCTATAGGGATGGAGATTCCTGAGCAAAATCTTGCACTGCAGGAAGCCAGGCACTTTTCTCTCCTCCAAGTGTAACTTCTGGGGATGAGAGGGAGGAGGTTTTTGCCCTGTTCTGAGATACCCACTGCTGGAAATAAGGACTGGCATGCAGTTTATTGTTGTTCCTGACAGTGGTATTGAAATCTTCCCTGTCTGGCACTCCTTATCTCTAGGGTTAAATGGCTCTCAGGGTGTATGGGAGAGGCACGGGAAGGCAGCCTGGATTTTACCTCTATTGTCCCCTGAAGTGGATCCTTAAATCCTCTGTGTTTGCAGGACCAGTGACACCAGCAGTGTGCCACTCCTCTCCTCTGGCACACATAGTGCACCACTACTGCTGTCAGGGAGGGTTTTCTGCCCATGTGGTCTTTCTGTGGCTAGTGCAAACTTTCTGCCTATGGTCTTTCTACTCAGGCATGAAGAGAGTGCTCCCATATGTTAAAGTGCTATTGGATTATGTGATGCATTTTTGGGAGCTCCTGTTCTTGGGATGGTCAGGAAGGATGTGCCAGTCACCAGAGTGGGTGCATTAAGGCTGGCGAGGCACCCGGAGGCAGGGGACAGTGTTAGTATTGCCAACTTTGTCCTCACACGTGTGCAGGTGTTGCAGTGCTCTAGGTTTTCTTTGGAAACCCAGGTCCCTGAATCATGCTTCTGCATAAGGCTGACAGCTTGTAAGAAGGAAAACAAGGAATGCTTTGCAGCATACCTGTCTGAAGGGAAAATTTGGCAATAGGAGTGCTTAAGGCCCATGCCAGAAAGGCAATAGAGAGCCTCGAGTACAGGTATGTGTCTATATATATATATCCAAGCCCACACTTACGCAATGCCTTGAGACTGGGAGTGTGGACAGCTCCCCTGAAGTGGCTGTGCCCCCAGCCTGTTCCCAGCCCAGCCTGGCTGGCAGCGCTGGCATTCAGCTATAGCCACATCCTGCAGCAGGGTTTGCTGTGGGAGCAGCTGGGTAGGACTTTGCTTAACATGTGCTCTGCAAATAATAGAGAGGGTACAAACCATTGCTTTCCAATCAGCTTCAGCACAAACCCATGTGAGCTCCAAAATTTTCAGCATTACTACCGAAAAACATAAGGCAGCTTCGGCAAACTTAGGGGGAGCTCCACAGCCATAATGTCAACTTTAACCTGTTTTCAGGATAAACACAGGCAGATAGGAGCTCTTTCAGACTTCTTTTTCCCAAGGAAAAGCTGGGAAAAAGAAGCTGAGCTTTTGGACAACCCAGTATCTTTAAGGTTAACAAACTTTAAAGACTACTTACAGCTGCTGCCTCAGACTGCTACTGCCACCACTCTGGCCTTGCTTCATCAAGGTAGTCCTTAGCTCAGAGCTGCCTCTCTAACTCCAAGCAGGTATCCACAAAGCTCCAAGTACAATTTCTTCCCATTTCAGGATGAATGGTTAAAACAGAGATCCCCACAAGGCATGGTGACAGCAGGGACAGTGAAGTGGTGACATCCCAGGTGTGGAGGAGCATGAAATGGTTTCTGGTGTCTAAGCCACTCTCCTACACCTGACAGCAGGGACCACAAAGTGTTCCTAGTGGCTCAGGTGTTTAACTTGCTGCAGCTGGTAGCAGGTCCAGGAGGAGGGTGCTCCAGAGGAAAGCAATCAAGGCACAGGGAATCAGCTGTCTTTCTGAGGCAAAGAGCCAAGTAAGAGAGAAGGGCTCAGCAGGAGCTCTGTGAGAAGTGACCAGAAACTTCTAGTGTTGTGGTCCTGTGGATGAGCTGCCCAGGAGAGAAGTAAGGAGAGCCTTGTGGGGGTAATGGGGTAGGGCTTGTTTGCTTCCTAGTCTTTTCCAAATGTTGTTCACTCTAAGAGCCATATTAGTTGCTGGGATGTGTCCTGCAAACTCTTTCTACCTTCCTCCTATCTGGTGTTTCCTAATGGTGAAACTGCTGACTCTTCCCTGGGATGTGGTGGTGTAAGGAATAGCTTGCAAGGACTACAGGCAGCAATGGCATGGGTGAGGGCAGCAGTAAGTTGGCAGGACTTTGCTAAGTCTTCTGTGCTCACTGCATCATTAGGGCAGAGCTTATTTTACTCCTGATTGCCCTTATTTTATCATGTCTGTGGCTCTTGTGTTGCCTGGAGCCTGGGATTCTCATGGGAAAACAGCTCTGCAGTCCTGGTCTTTTGAGCTGCAGAGGACCTTGGCCTCAAACATGTCAGTTGTCCAACAGTGTCCTCTCTCAGGGCACATGTGCTGTGATTGTTGAGTCCAAACTGGGAACAGCCCTGTCTGGATGTGGGCCACAAATGCCTGGCAGCATAAGGGGACAGGAGGATGTAGCAGTGGGATACCTTCAGGGACTGACCTGGTGGCAGTGTCACTTCATGAGTGTGGGTGGGAGACACTGGGGCCCTTCTTTAGGGGGCTCTCAGACCTGCTCTGTCAAAAACAGGTGCCTAAGCTGAGACTCTGGCCAGGATCTGGCAAAATCTCAGCAATGAGGATGGGACCTCAGCTGTGTGGTGCTAAGTGCCAATGAAATCTGATCTGCCAGGGTTGTTTTCAGGACTTCAGTGAGTCAGCATTTGTATGAGTGCATCTCCACTATCTCGTGCCTGCCATTACTTTATCAGCGCTCCCTCAGGACTCTGTGCCTTTTCCATTTTTCCCTTTCACTCCTTTTGGGAAGTAGATGGTGTCCAAAAGTCCCTGGCCTTTTTTTGAGGCTGGATACTTTTCCTTTCTTGTGTCTGTGGTGAGGTTGCCTTGTCTTCAAGCTCCCCGTCACCACACCACCCTGTAACTGTGACACTGTGTGTGGCCCAGAGCACACCTGGCTGCAGGACTCCTGTGTGCTGTCCATGCCTGGTCTTGTAGTGTGTAACCTTTTCTGGCTCTCCCAGAGCATTTGGTGATGTTGGGATCCTCTGTGCTTGGATGGTCTCTCCAAAAAATGGTCTGGGTGAAGGCAGTTGTTCCTGCCTTGTGCAGCACCAGACTTGCCTGCAAACAGGCAGAGGCATCCTCAGTGGCACCGCCACTTCCCTGGCTTGGCAGGGATGTTCTGCAGAGGGACCACCTCACCATGCCATGGAAGTGCAGGGCTCACTTCAGGAGAGACACAGCATGAGTACTCACCTCCAGCAAGAGGAGGGGGATGGAGAAATATGAGTGGAGAGAGCAGCTGCTCTGTTGGCCTGAATATGGCCTGAGGTAGTACCTGTAGCTACTTCTGAGCTCATACAAGGTCCACAACCAGACTGGGTGCAGTCCTGGTGATGCAAGGCTTGCAGCAGTATGTGTGTGCTCAGCTTTCCCAGGTGTTGCATTTCCCTGCTGTGTAACTTGACCAGGGAAGATTTCTTTACCAGGACTCTTCCTGGGACTGTGCAGGTAGCTTGCTTATTGTACTCTGCTCCATGTCCCCATGCAACTGCACATTTTAGCATTTTTGTTATTCACCAGTTCTTCTGCCCTTTGTCTGTATGCCACAGGAGCTGAGCTTATGACATGCAGCTGGGACTGCAAAGGTTGTGACATTTTGGTGTGTTTGGGTTTATGGGACAAAGCTCCTAAGAAGGGTTTAACATAGGCCCACTTGTACTGGAAAACTGTAGCCTATTGCTTGTATCCCACGTCCTTAAAGTGGCTGTTGTGAGTTTCTTACAGCCAGGTGGTGCCCAAATCAGTGTGTCCATCAGAAGTCCTCTCTCCTTGTTCACGTGATCAAACAAAAGAGCTGATGCTGCTGAACGTGTAGGTACAGCTTCTTGTGTTCAGGCATCACAGTCACATCCTGCCCCTCGCTGTTGCAAGTGTTATGCCAAATCTAGCAGGTAAACCAGATTCTGGTAAGGATGCAGAAGTCAGCCTTTCTTCTGGATGGAGACTGGGAGGGCAGTAGACTGGCACATCTCTCCATAAGGCAGCATCAGTGGGGGCTGTACAGAGGTACAATGCCCTTTATGGCCCCTTGTCTTCACTGGAGACAGCCCAGGCAGAGACTGTTGCATTGCCTAGGGCCTTCCCTACACCTGGGTTGTTGTCCCTCTGGGCTGAGCCCTGTGCCATCTACATGAGGTGTCCCTGTTTAGACACTGCAATATTGAAATGCCTCTTGTGAACTTTGTCCTGTCTCTGTTGGGAAGTGCTTCCCACGAGAAAGACACTGTGAAATAACTTGTCACATCTGACTGCCTAAGCTTGGTTGCATTAGGAGACACTGAACATTGGCATGGTAAATACCTGCTAACCATTTTCCATGGATTCAGCCTTGGCAGCAGAGCCCATCAGAGCAGCATGGGTCTGATGCAGCAGGATGGGCTGCATCCGTGTGCTACCTCCTTTCTAGGTAGCACATGGATGAGTGCATGCATCCACCCATACCAAGCCACCTGCCTTGGGGAGGGTGTGGGACATGGGTCAGGAGAAAAGAACTGCAGACATCTGGATCTCAAATGCAAACAAAACTTATCAGAGCATGTGTAATGCACATTGTAACAGGAACATTGGTGCTGCTTGGCCAAAATTATTGGAGGCCCAGGACTAAAGCGTAAAGAAGCAGTGCTCACTAGTGTATCGGTTGCCCTGCAAAATGCCCCCATTTCTGAATTGAGTTATGTGTTTTCCCTGAAGCTTGTATAATTTAAAACAACAGCTCTGAGAGTGTAGTGGGCAAAGTCTCTGTGTATGTGTGCATGCTCAGAAGGAGGTGGTGGAGGCTCGTGCTACAAAAAACCCAGACATCTGAAGTGAGGGAGGAGCTATCATCTTCTGTCTCTTGGAACTTCAAAGATTCTGGTGTGGCTTCCAAAACTTTTTATAGTAGTGGGGTGGGGCTTTTTTGTTGGTGGTTCCTTTGGTTTATTTGTTTTGTCTTGTTTTATGTAGAAAAGGGACACAAGTAATTAGTAAAGTCCAGAGGAAAATGAAAAGGAAAAGCACTCCTGGTACTGCTTTTAAGTGAACTGCTGGGCACTGACTCATCCCAGGCAGGATAGCAATTTCATGTAACAGAAAGAGTAAGAGGGGATACGTGTTGGAGGAGACACTTGCAAAAATGAAACCAGGGGGAGCTGGGAGAATAAGGGGGTGACTTAACTGAGGATCCCCAGGGAAATGAGCAGAGGTGCAACTTTAGGCCTGAAAATCTGTGGATAAGATGTGTTAATCTCATGAGATACGTGCACAAAATCAAGAAGGTTCAAATTTAATCTTAGATTTTAAAAAAATAAACAAAATAAAAAGAGGAAGATGTATTGCAAGATAAAACCTGGTTTGATAAAAGTGGGTGTACAAGAGAGCAAAAATAGTTGTAGGCAATGTTTCCTCTCTATTGTGTCCTTCAATTAGATCCCCCTGTGCCCTCATATGCACATATGATATGTGGCATTTTGATCTGGCTGGGTCTATGGTTAATGTCCTTGTTTAAATGCCAAGTTGGTTTTGTGAAAGGCTGTGGAACCTTTGGCATCCCTGCACTGTGGGCATGTTTGCTCCTCCATGATCAGATGCTGCTGCTTCTTCTGGCTGGAAGGGACTTGCAAGCCCACCAGCTTGCGACTGTTTCTTCTTAGCAAAAGCCAAAAGCCTTTTCCAGTAACCACTTCATTCTGCCTGTTCCTCACATTTTGCAAGAGGGTTTGGAAAAGTGCTTCATAAAATGGAATCAGCAATTTAATAACAAATTTTTGTGAACCTTCCAATGCTGATTATGGTTTTTCTAGCCTCGCTAAAAGCAGGCTCTCTTTGTGGTGTGGCTGCTGCCAAATCATGAAGCCACACATGGAAATTAAATATATAATTTTCAAACGTCAGCATAGGTCAAGGTTTTGTTTAAGAGTGGGCAAAAGGCACTGTCTGGTTTGATTACTGGTTTGTTTTAACCTCGTGATGATATGCAGCTCTCTTAAGCAATGGTGGATCACAGTGTTTTCTTGGGCTCTGCTGATAAGAGTGTTCCTAGGTGATGAGGAAGATTAAGGGCTTGTCTGGAGGGGGTGCATAGTGTTGTGAACTGCAGTGTGGGTTTAGCACTCAAAGCTAAAAAAATGGTGAACTGCCCTGCACAAAGATGTATCTTGCAGGTGCCAAGTAAAACATCTTCAGAGAGAACTGGTGGAGACCTGCTCCTTTGCCATGTGATCTGCTCTGCCTCATTTCATGCAACCTCGCCCTGTTCAGAAAGCTGAAAGCTGCAAGGGAACTGGGGACAGATTTGCAAAGCTGAAAGGCATGTGAACCAGCACTGCAGAGCTGGGCAGGCACAGTAGGGTTCAAGGCTGAAAAACATAAGTGAAAATCCTCCACAGCAGTTGTTTGTTCTTCAAGATTAAGTCCTTGAGCAACCAGTTTCCCTGGCTGTGGCAAACTGAGAGTTGGTGCTCTAAACCCTTTGCCTTGATAGACTAGGGAGGCAGAGTTATTGCTGAAACTAGATCTATCCTGTTAATCCCTTTCCTTTGGCTGCAAGGTCAACCACCAACCTCAGCTGATAAATTCAGTCTGTAATGATAAATCTGCAGAGAAATGTGGGCACCAAACTGTAATCTGGGGCCAAATTTTGGACTTGTACTTTAAAGGTCATTGTGTGATTCTAGGTAAGTCTAGATTTCTGCTAACTTTGTGTAGGTTTACGTCTACACGTATCTGTGTATATTACCTCAGACAAGCACTTGATGCTATTAGGCCTTGGGGATTGGTCTGGCAGAGTCCCATTTTCCTTGCCCCATCTCCAGATCTCCATCTCCAGATCTGCTAAATGACCTTCAAGCCAGAGCATTCGCATGTACTGGGAGAGACAGGAGCTCAAAGATTTGTCTTTGAACTAGATCCAAAGTTTCTGCTTTCTGGGAGGATGCTTGGCCTATGGGTTAGGAGTGTGGAAGCTGCTTCCACTTTTAAATAAGGTGTTCTGCGGTACATCTGTATGACTATGGGACCCTGGGCCTCCCAGGCAGGTGCTGTGCTGGTCGGGCTTCACACCATTGGCTCCTTGGCCACCTGGACACTAAACCAGGATGCTGAGTACCAAAAGTATTCACAAGAGCAAATTCTCTTGTGTTTGCTGTGGTTTCTGCAGTGGGCAGGTTCTTGGAGGAAGAGTTGGAGGTTTCTGGATACTGTTGCTGAAATTATTTGCTCAGCTCCTCTACAGGGAGCTGCATAAAATCAAGAGGAGCTCCTGAAGGCCAATCCCATGGGTAGCTGGGGTTTGTGGTGCCTTGCAGCATCATGTGGATGTGTGCCTATTTCCTAGGGCCAGCCAGGGGACAGTAGGAGGTGTGACATAGGTGAGCACCAACTGAAATGTCACAAGAGAAAGTCAGGGCCCAGGGGAGGAGAATGAGAGCCCAGCAGTGGAAGGTTAACATGTTGACTGCCACCAAGGCATGTGGATCATGGGTAGGAAACAGCACCCCTCTATACTGAGCAGCACTCTGAGACAGTGACCCAGTGACTTGTCTGAAGCAGGGTTGAGAGTGCTCCAGCTTCAGTGCCCCAAGACACCAGCTGAATGCTGCATGCACTCATGGACTTCATTGAAAGGATCTTCTCCTGATTTATGTTGTTTTTTCTGTCATTTGGCTGTGCCCCTGCCCTTGCAGAGAGCAAAGCTGTTTTAGCATATAGACTACATGGGCACTCTTAAGAACAACCACCTTTTCCCTGGTGCTTCTTCTATCTCAATATTTCAGAATTCTTTCAAATATCACCTTTCTTTCTCCTAGTGTTGGTATGTGTGTTTCAGCTTTACAGTGCCAAGATAGTGAGGACTGGTTTATCAGGATAGGCTTTAGTCAACGAGGGAAACCTCGAGGTCAGCTCTGTGAATATCTGTCACATCTGCTTTTCTAAAATAGATGTAATTTCAATGCACAAAAGACCTAAACACTGAAAAATTACAGCAAAGAAGTACAGGGCCTTGCACATGCTGTTTTGCTTGCTCCCCAAGACATAAGTTACATGTCTGAATATCCTCCTTTGGCAGGCCTGAGTGACTCTTGGGACAGAAGGCAATTCAGCTTAGACACGTGAGTAAAGCCATTTCACCCTTACAACTTTTACCCTTCTTCCCTTCTGACATTTGGATTGAGCAATCACATCTCTATAACCCAGGAAATTCCAAACCTGAAAGCTGTTAGAACAAAATGTTAACCCTGCTGCCCTGCATATCCTGTACACTCCGTTGTGCAGGTCAAACAGTGAGCAATATGCTATGCTGACAAGGAAAACAGGACTAGGGAATGCTGCATACTCTGTTTGGCAGAGTTAATGTTAATGTAGAAACTTAACCTTTTTGCTCATATTTGAGGGGTTTATTCTCTGCTTCAATAATAAGTACTGCTGCTTTTCTCCTACAACAAAGATTATAAATAAATCCAAAGTTTTGAAGGGCAGTTTTTCAGAAAAATAAAATAAAGAACAGCTCATGGCAAGTTGCACTTCTGTGTAACACTTAAAAATGTCAAATCCTTAAAATACTTGAACTTACTTTTAACTACTGGTGGAATCAGCCCTTGTTACTTAACCTGTCTTTGAGCTGTAATCCAGGCTGCTTTAGTAACCCAGCTGTCCAGAGACTAAGGTGAGCTTGAAGCTGCTCCTGCATTTTTTTTACCAGGCTGACATTCCTCGCTCTGGCACTTTCTCACCTGAGATAGCTTTACTGACCACTCAGCTTCCTAAATTCCCATGGCCATATTTGTTTTCTACCCCTCTGTTATTGCTGGAATCAGGTAAAGTTAAGGCTTTTTTTACCCTCATGACATTATTTAGGAAAGCAAGTGTTATTACAGCTCTCTGGTTCAATACTTACGTTCTGAGCACCAGAGCACTGCAAGCAACACAGCAGCTGTTATATATTCAAGGGTGAAATTCCAATAATAGTATGCTACATAATCTCTGGATAAATATTTGTGCTTGTGAAGGTTAAGTGACTTGGAGTACTATAAACTCCAGCTTTTGGGGCAGGCCACTGCAATTTAAGCCTTCTTGCAGTGACCTAACAATGACCTCTCTCCCAGTCTAGGGGCAGAGTAAATGCTGGTGGAAAAAAATATTAAGAGTGGCTCTTGAGGACTCTGCTGAGCAATAATTTAGTGCACCGAACACATCAGATGTTGCTTGAACCCAACAAGCAACATCTGATGTGTTGGACCTACTTCTCACTTCTAACATTGCTTAAACTTCCTTGAGACTTCTCCCAGTGTCACTTCATTCACAAACCCTGCATGATGTTGTCTCACCATTGGTGTAAAAGGGTGAAAGCCTCTTGCAGTGACAAACAGCGTATCACAAGCTGGTGTTTGGTGTTTTATTTGTGTGGTTATCCTTTTTTAATCTGAAGGCACAGCATCAAGGTTGTGATGTGTTTAACTTGCTTCAGAAATGCAAGTGAAGCAATAGGCCAGATTACTACAACAGTTGTACAAGTTAGGGTCTCATTAGGATCTGCAGTTCAGGGCCTCTCAGCATTCATGGAGCAAAAATACCCCCCAGACAGGCAAAGCTGTGGGTTTAATGAACTCAGCAGAGCTGGGACTCATTCCAACTATTTAACTTAAGTGTGTTTTCAAAAAGTTGTGTAATTCCTCATTTGCTTTCTAAGCTACATTCCAGAGGGATAACAGATATAGCCTTACTTATTTTTCTCCATCTCAGTAATGCCATTATTTCCTACCTAAAACCAGAGAACAAAACTCCATTCAGTACAGCTGATGGGTTCCTTTACACTCCTACGTGTTGCTAGTGCATTAGGAATGACCCCATCCATGCCAGATAGAAAAGCAATCAAAAAATGATGTGTCTCATTTTAATCCAAGCTGGGAGGAAGTATTTCACTTGCTGCTATGAAGCACTGGAATGATATTTAGACTCCTGACTTCTACTGAGAAGACAGAATGCACCCTTGGCCTTTCAGAAGTGAACCACCCTAAATCAGGGCCCTGTTGACTTAGGGCAAGTAGAATTAAAGAAACACATCACCAAAGCCATGTCTTAAAGGCCAGTTTATTTCTCTACCATTCCACCATGGTGGGTAGCTGTTGTCAATACTTGCTATTATCTCTGGAGCAAGAACAGCATTAGCAGGTTTATTGCTTACTAATGCCATGCTGAGGATTGTTTATTTTATCTGGCAGTTGATATCTAAAAGAATGGCTTAAGGACAACAATATACATTTCAGTCTGAGGAACTCATTAATGATACTTTAATCCACAGGAGTCTTAGGTTTTATTTTCCTTTAGTCGGCACTGGGAAATTTTTCTTCTTGACTTGTCCTCTCTGAACTTGCCGAGCACGAGTTCCAAATCCCAGAGACTGCATTGATTCTGTTAAGTACTTTTGGCCAGGAGAGATGCACAGCATCACCAACAGTTTAGCATCACCTCCTAAAAGCAGGGGAAATACAAAACATACTTATTTACCTCATTATTTTCAGTAAGTTATACATTGTTACCATACTGACCTACACAACAGTGAGCACAGGTTACCATTGCTTTCATGAAGCAGAAGACTGCTCCTGAAAAGGGCTGTTGAAACAGACAGCTCCTTCATGGGGAGTCTATATCTAACAAAATTATATTTGCCCCCAAGTGTTTCACAATTTGTAATGTAGAATTTTTTTCCTCTATTAGCTTCATCAATTAATCAGCATGTATGTTATGGCTCTGGACACTTATTTAAGTTCTGTCAAATATTTGTAAATTTGGGGTAATGGCAAAATGGCTTGTGTGACAATAAAACAAAACAAACTTGAAGTTTGCAGACAATGATTAAACAAAGGAGGAAACGGCCATTTTCAACACTTCATCAAAGTCATACAACAACTTAGTTTAAATCAGGCTCACCGCCTGTACAACATAGCTCTCACTTCTCTTTTTGTCTTTCCCTTTTCACAGTAGGGACTCCAGTACTAAGTGAAAATCAAAGCTTAAGCAAAAAATTCACAGTATTTCGGAAACTCTGAAGAACTGTTACCTCATTCACTGTCAATGCCTTGAACTAGAAATTAAAAGCATAAGGGCTAATATTTTCTGGCTGAAGAAAAATGGACTAATGTACTACACATATGGACACAAATCTGACATTACTGCAGGCATAACATTTGCTTTAAAACTTCTTTAAAACTTTAATGCTTCTCCATTGATGAGGGGCTAAAGAAGAGGAAGTGACCCCAACACAAAAGGAAGTTGTAGCACAGTGCCATGTCCTGTCTTCCTCCTTTGTCTTGCTGCTACAGGGTACAATGTTAAGGAATGTGCAAGCATTCCTGTAGTAATAAAGATTGAATTTTAATTTTTAAACTGTACCTGACATGCAACACCGGTGAAATGCAATTTTTACCCTTTACATGATCCTACTGAGATGTTGTTCGACTGAGCTGTTCGAAACAGCAAG
The DNA here is from genome assembly GCA_013399945.1 of Ploceus nigricollis. Taxonomy (NCBI): domain Eukaryota; kingdom Metazoa; phylum Chordata; class Aves; order Passeriformes; family Ploceidae; genus Ploceus; species Ploceus nigricollis. The sequence continues at coordinate 859,424 of VXBC01001496.1, read as the reverse complement.
GTTTAGCCTGACTGAGGAGCTCAGAACTGTCACTGTGTACTCACACAGTGAGCCAGAGTCTTTGAAAGAGGGCACATTCAGTTTTACACCACAAAGGAGAGAAAAAAATCAGGAGAAGAAATCTATATTGTTGAAGAAGAGTCAGAATAATCCCTCACCTACGGAGTCCTGAAGCAGATGTGTAAGTTTGCTGTTCCGATATGGGACGTGAACTCGCTGCTCTGCTATTGCTCCCAGAACGTCGGCCAGGGCGGACAGGCTGCGGTTGATGAAGGAGGTTTCTCTCAGTGCTGCCCCTGTCACTCCAGACATACCTGGTACAGTGTAGAAAAAGGCACTGGTAACACTAAGCAAATCTGCTTCAGAACTGTAGTGTGGAGGAAGGGTTAAAGAAGATTCAGTGTCTACAGATGGTCCAAAGCATCTCATGTTAAAGTTGATCTCTGCAGATGTACAATGCATTTTTGGCTCCATATGTATTAAGAACAAGGAACCAAGAAAGTAGGAACACCTTTAGATCAGACGAGACAACACTGCTTTTGAAAACACGAGTCCACAATGGCCCCAAAGAGAAGCCTGTTTTGTTCCACCTTTATTTATAATAATTAGCTGCCCCATTTGTATCCCTTTGGAAAAAGAAAAGAGACACTGATGGCACAAGCTGCAGAGAGAAAACTGTACAAGAGCCACAAGTGTGAAGTGTTTGTGTTCACCAAAGCCTGTCGATTGGTGTTTTATGGCAGGATTTGCTGTAAGGAAATGGATGAAGGAAAATGGTGCCCTTCTACCACCCACCCAGCATGGTTGTATGTGGCTATGCTGCCCCTGAGCAACACTGTAAAGGTTTGGTCTAAGCAACACATTGCACCAATTCAAAGAGGTGCTGCAAGCTCAACTCTTTGATCAGTCTGGATGAGGATGCAGTTAAGAGTAATTAATTCCTGCTGTCCTTAGCTTTGCCATTTGGGGAAGAGAAATTTGCTACTAGCATTTAGCATCATATTATTCAAATTCAAGCTTTCTTGAGGATAGTGGATGAGGTACAGATCACTTTTACCCAGAGCACACAGTCCATGTCAGGCAGAGTTGATGACAGTGGGATGATCAGATGGGGCCAACAGCTTCCTCTACTGCCTACTCTCCTATCTCTAGACAGGTACAGGGAGTGGCTAGAGATCTTGTTTTCCCCTTAGGCCAGCATTTTCTAGCAAAGGAGCAGTTCAAGATGGAAATGTGAAGAAGCACAGTAATAGCAAAAACCCCAGGAATCTGGACAGGGAGGGCTGTAGAACTGTGACTGTGGGAAGAGGATGAGGTTGGAGTGGTAGAGTCTCCAGTTGTCAGAGAGAGACAGAGTAAAACAGTTTGGAAGACCCTGCCAAAGGGTGGATAACTATCCAAGATAGGATGAATCTCAGGGTAACTTTACTGGGGTAATTATATATACAGCCATCCTCAGGCTGCTTGTATATCAAGGAAAAGTGGACTCCTGGGATAACAGTTATACCTCCTAAAGGAGAAAACTGCAAATAGGGGAGGAGGTACATGTTTAAACTGATTATCTGCATTTAGTGAGATGAACTTTGACAAAGCATTTAGCTGAGTTTTCAAAGTGAAAGGCTAAAAAGGGACCAATTGGCTTGTCAATGCTGCAAATAACACAGGCCAGCTGTAGAGCAACAGGGCTGGGTGCTAATGTGTGTGAGAAGCTTGAGGTACTGCTGCTCACTTAGATTTGCCCACATTTTAAAACAATTACGAGTTTACACTGCCCTTGCTTTCACCAGAGTATGTCCACTAGCACATCCGATGGCAGAGGTCAGTCTGCCACTAACTAACTCATCTAACGCTGATGTGAGCACAGCTTTTCTGGCTTCACTGGAGGATCTGGCCTGCCGAGCCCCAAACCAAGGAAATGTTTGTCCTGGTTTAACTGAGAGAACAAACACACGCCCTGTTGCTCAATTACATGTTTTCAGCATTTAGAGCAAATGAAAAAATAATGTATTATATTAAGTTTCTCTGTAGAACAAAAGTTTAACAGTGAGCAACAGCAAGAATTCTTGGCAGTAAAGTAAAAGACTCTTTCATAATACTGGTTCACTTTTCAAAACATTATTTCTGGAATGATACATTTGGCTGCATGGTTTTTCTTGGTAAGAAAGTTTGTCCTTTAGGAAATAATCAAGTGTTTGAAATTATTGTGTCCATAGAGGAGGCAGGAGGAAAATGCTTTGAAGAAACAATGAAAACAATATTATCTTTTCAACACTAATTTCCTCCAAGACTTTTTCCACAATAAAGCAGAAAAATCCACACATGGTGATATCAATTATTACAGATATTTGTAATATTTAAATAATTTATGCCCTTTAAGCATTTCTGTACCAAAGACATGCTAATTTTCAGAGTAGAAAAACAGGCCTAATAAAAGCAGTCTGAACAAATAGTGTATCTATGATATGGGTAATCATCCTGGGCTTATTTCAAGCTTATACAGCCATACTTTGAGTTAAACTATACCAGTGTAAAACCAGATCAATCAGCCCTCAAAATTTTGTTTATGCCAGGATCTGTGGGTTTAAATCACCCCTGTGTGAGAGCAAGGTAGCATGTATCCCTCCATAAAGAACTAAGGCATTTATTGTAATCTAGATCCATGAGGACCCATGCCCACAAACAGACACATTCACTTACTGACACACTCGCTCCCAGCCAGGTCCACCAGCTGCAGTCTTGTTTTGACTTGCTTCATTTTCTCAGTTGCTTCAAGCTGCACTGGTGAAGAGGCTCTGGAAGAAGAGGTGGACTTATTGTCTCTCATTTTTTGTGTAAAGGTGAAGGAAGCCTCTTTATTTAGTCTCTGACTGGTTTGTTCATCTTCCCATAAAGTACCTGGTTAATGGAAAAAACAAAAGAGAGCTTCTCACTGACACTGAAAATTGAGATGGGGAAAAAATAGGGCATCAACAGGGGATGTACAGTATCTGCTGCTCCAGGCTATTCTAACAGAAGCAATGTACAAGCCAGAATCCATGGCACAGGCAGGCTGAATGACTTTTTCTATCTTATTTAAAGTTTTACTCATCAAATTGATCATACCAGTTGGTAACAAGCTTTGGTATAGATTGTGTTGTATCCGATATCCCCATTGTTGACCCATCTGTGTGGAAAACAAGAAATGGGAGTCCAGTAAGGACTTTAAAGAGGCTTTTTTTAAAGTTTTAGACTGATTGCAACCGAAGTGCAATTTCGGATGCTTGGGAGCAGTAGGCTCTGAAAACTGATTCTATGTATTTGAAACATCACCTGCTGATGCTCTGGCAAAAAAAAAAAAAGTCCTTATCCTGCCTCTTCTATTTTGTCCTTTGCTGCTGTTCCCCCTAGACTTCCTTCAGCCCTCATATCCCACTGCAAGATCTCCACATGATGAGCTATTACCCTCAATAGTGTTATTCTCACTTGTTCAGGTTTGTTACCTACTAGTATCATTCCTCAGAAGAAGCATCTGGCTTTTTCTCTTTGCTGGGAAGGAAGACAAAGACTCTCTGGGAAAGCTGCTTTCACATTAGCTTAGCAGGAATATATGCAAAATAGATGAAAACCAAAACACTAAAAAAAAAAAAAAAACTGCTTTGGGAAATCCATCTCTTTCTTTCTCTCTCTGAAAGAACAAAAGAATAAAAGGCGCATATACTGCTACAGGTCATAGAGACAACAGACCTCCTTGGGTGCTTACAGAGTTCTAGTTGGTAGTAGAAAGTTTCCAACTGCAGAACTTGACTAAGGAGCAGACTGACTTGCATTACAGAGCTCTGTACTTCTCCAAGCAGGCTGCTGCTAAACCCTGAGCCAGCTCTTCACAGTGCAGGCAGAGCAGCTGTGCTGGTTTACACAGAATAAAAGGCTTCAGGCCATACAGGTCAAACTAAGTGCTCCCATTCCTCTTCGGTTTTAGACTATGAAATTAAGAAACAGCTCACCTGAAACAACAGATAATACTGATCAAAATGCTAAAATGCCTTAATCAAACCTGAAAAAGTGCTGGCTTGTCAACCCTGGCTTTAGGTGCAGAACTCATCACAGATTTTACAACTTTTTATTTAGCGACTCAGGTATCTGACGCTGAGATATTTGACAGTGGCACCTGGCTTTTAAATCAGGATCCTTGCCTTTTAAACAAGCCAGGCTGTGCTGTCACACACTGCTGCAGTGAGGTCCCAGCTACAGTGCTGCTCTCTCTGTTTCCTTACAGTGCACATCTTCACCCACATACTGTGAATCAAAAGCCAGAGTCTGCATTCAACAACAATTAGACATTTCTGCGGAGCTTTGCTGCCAGGCAACATGGCATGGTGGGGTGGCTGCAATTAGAAGTGGCAAAGGGAATTCTGGACTAGACAAGATGGCTGCTGTGCTAATGGTACAAGCGCTGAGTTTAGATAAGTACCATCAGTCTAATTGACAAGAATCTGGAGCTGACTAGAGTTAACATCGGGAATGCTGGAGCTGCAACTTATGAAGTAACTGTGTCTTTTGGCAAGGCCTATAGGTAAAAGAGGGCACTGTTTGTTCTGATTTTCTGATACTGTTGGTTTAATTTCTGGTAGCAATCTAAGGGAAAAAATGTTAAATATTTCCCACTTTCTAAAATCATATTGTTGTCACAGAGTATGAAAGAGATGGACCTCAGCACTGAAAGCAGAGAGCTGAATTATAACATGAACAAGAGAAAACAGTTACCCCCAAGAGCCCCAATAGAAAGTTGCTCCTCAACCAATAAACTGGTAAGTCTTGGTGTGGTAGTGGAAAGTAGAAATATCAATGTTGCCATAGTAAATAGGACAAGTATTTTGTCTTTTCATACAGTGGCCTATTATTAACAGTTCAAAAGATTCTGAATTTAAAGGACATTTTTGCAAGGCAGAGAGTAAATAAATTTAATTCTTTCTCAACCAAAAGCATATGATGATCCCTAAAATTTATGGGTAGCTTAACCACAAACTTTGTATGACATGTAATTATTCATTCTAAGTGATTTAACTACTTTGAGTATCTACCTTATCAAGATCTTTCCTATCTTATATCTTATCTTACAACTTTCTGATAACACTTATTCGTTAGTTGCCTCATGCAATAAAACTTCAACAACTCTGGAAGTCAAGGCATGTAAAGAAAAGTGCTAAGATTTTATGAAACTGAAAGTTTGAGTAGCATTCAAACATGAAAATGGTCTGTTATTTAAGAAGGAACGTAGAAGTTAGAAAAATGGAAAAGAACTGAGGGAATGTATCAAACATTGGAAAAAGGAAGAAAAAGCAATATGAAAACCTTCCAGTCCACAGACTGTTTTTCTAAACACAACTGGCTCCAGATGTATTTTAGTAACATCCTACTTACCAAAGTTATCTCCAAAGACAACTGTGGTTATGGTCAATGTCACTACCAGATGAGAACGAGAGGAATGAGCATGCACCAGTGTTGGGTGCGTGACTCTCAGCTGTAGGCCTTTGTTGACTAGATGCAAAAATTCAGATGCATTTTCAACAGTCCTAAGAAGTAAAGAAACAGAAAGGATATTTAACTGACTCACAGGAAAAATCACACAAGAAAGCTGACAACTTGAATGAGAACCTTAGCATTTCAATTTCTCTGTTCTTCTCGTTATACTACTCTCAGTTTTGAGCTGCACAGACTTTTTCAGGTGGGATAAAGATGAAAATTCAAGCCAAAAGCTGTGATGCAGTCCAGAAAGTGCTGCAGAAGTGGCCTGCCAGACTTGCAGGTCCAGAGGTACTATAGCTCAGCTTTTGAAGCAACAGACATTTCTGTATCTCCACACTTTGGAAGAAAAGACACAGGTTTAGACATTGCTGGAATTTCTGGTCTTATAGAAGTAGATTTGTCCAATTTATGCTGAGGTAGCTCATTTTCTTAGGTACAGAATTAGGCAAAACCCCCCAAAATTTCTCTGGGCCTCTGGAAGTCATATTTCACATTTGGAATTAAATTCAGAATCCCTAGAAAAAAGTCCATTTCCATTGTTCAATGAGCACAACATCAGAATAAATAGACGTGAATTTCTATAGACCATTTATCCCCTACTATCTGTTTTCCTTTCCTGTTAAAGGAAGTACTGCAAATATGATCAATCCAAGGGCAAAGACCTAGCTCACACAGTGAAATACACACAGAAAATGAAATAAACTGGCTAGGTAAAGAAAAAACCCACTATGATTTTCCCTATGTTTGCAATGTTTAAAAGAAATGAGATAAGACTGCCTACCCTTTTCTTTCACTGTGTTGCCTTCTTCAATAATCATTGAAGGTAGAACACCTAAACAGTTGTTTTTAGGTGGCAGTATAAATTATGACTGTGTATCATAGCCTGGTCACGGACTGCTCTGTAACAGCACAACCATTAATAACTTTCATGACAGGCCACAGGCTTGGTTCCACAATGCTGCAGTCAGCTGCAGCTAGCATGCGATAAAAGGTAAGGTCTTTATGACTTAGATTTGGCTGATTTCAGTAAAAGTCATACCAGGCACAAACTTATTTTATGCTAAGAGCCATACTTGAAGAGTTTAGAGACAGAAGAACAAAAGAAAACAAACTATACTCAACTAAAACAATTTCCTCAAAAAACAAAGCAAGGGCATCTGAAGCACAGAAAAGCATTTGGCCACACCATATCTATAGGCACTTAGGAGAAGCAGCCATCTAAGTGCAGTTCCCTGTGTATCCAGGGCTGCATGAGGTAAACAATCACTATAGACTTCCCCTATTAATCCTGAGCCACACATCCTGTGACACATCTACCTCTGGGCACTCACTGGGGACGTCTCCTGCTTGTTTGACCTGGTACCAGCAGAGAACCAGTGGCTCCAGTTCCTACAGTCAGAGCCTTACACTGGGGTGACCTGACTATTGCCTCACATCCAAGGAGGCACACATCCTGCCCTCCCAAGCCTTGAACTGTATCTTCCAGTGGCTAGTCAGCCAGGACTGGAAGGCCTAAGGGGGAAGCAGCCTTGGCTAGGATGCAGCACCAGGCTGTTGGCTTCTGCAAGTTGCTGCTGTGAGCTGGCAAAGGGTCAACGCCCCAAGCTGCTGCCCTGTCCCTGCATTTGCCAAGCAAGACAGGGCTCAGGGTGTGCTGTCAGTGCTGGTCATCTATGGCTGGGAAGCTGCAGCTGGCTTGGAAGACAAGCAACATCTCCAGCCCAATGTGGCGAGCTTGGCACAGTAGCTCCTCCGCAGGACTGACAGAAATAATATTTTAGTATAATCTCTACGACTTCATCATGCTCTATGTGCCGCACGTTCCAGGACCAGATTCTACAAAGAGAAGCCCTGTTGTGGTTACGTTAAAAATTTGATGCTGAAAGTTCTCCAAAGTCAACCAAGCTATAAAAGAAGAAAGAGACTGAGGCTTTTGTGATTCAGTACGATGAACATGTTAGCAGGAAAGAGACTACTGTACTTTTATGGATAGATGGAGAAGCCAATGAGACCCAGCAGGCCAATATATTCTAGATGAAATATTATCATAAATGAGGATGTGTTTTTATTCAAAGCACCAGTTGTTTACTTTAGATTTTGGGCAGCTGGGTGGCCTCATTCAATGGTTCCTTTACTTTGTTTGGGTTTGTTTTTTCTTATTAACCTTTCTATGTAATTATTAATATAACCTGTTTATGAATTGGACTTTTTTCACTGCTTGCATTGTAATTGAGATACAAGTCCATATTTTTATTTATGTTTGCATTAGAATTTGGTATTAACTGATTGAGATAGTGGCTTTTAAGAGTTTTAGTTCAAGGCGCCAGGTTTCTTTGCCATAAATTAAAATTTACAGAAATAAACAGAGCAGCCATTTTATTAACTAGAGGCACAAATGAAACCTTATTGCAGCTTCTTTTTTTTTTGTCTCTATGGCACAAGTCCCACCGCTTCTCACCTCTCCCTTTCCCAAAACCTATGAAAAGAGATGGGTCACCCACTAAGTATGCAAAGCTCCCTTGGGAAGTGGAACAGCCATTTTTCAGGAATAAAATTATGCCAGGCCAGCATCTTAGTTACTGAAATACCATAATTAAAAACTACTTGGAGGTTTTGATGAAACAGGGAAAGTTAACTCCCAGCATGCCTACACTATATGCACCCGTCTTCACTTTCTAAGTCATATGGCTCCTTTCCTGTCTAGTCAAAGGAAAAAGATTAGCTCCTCCAAGAAAGATTCAGCACACACAGGTTAAGTTCTGCTCCCAGCCTCTTCTGGAGTTTTTCATTCCCTTGACAGCAGAGCCTTAACTAGATACTAAAAGTTGGAGTAGAGTCACAGTTGGGGAAATACAAGAATAGAGACATAGAGAAACCCACTAGTCAGCATAATACAGACAGGGCAAAAGGATTCATCACTTTAAGCTCCAGTCACTTTTCATTCATTCCATGTTCTTATGGAGCATGCAGAGTGCAATCAAGCTTGCAGAATTTCTATGGAAATTGTATTTAACCTCAAGACCAAAGAGCAGGCAAACCCCAGATACAAATGTTAATCCTTCTGAGAATATTGCACTGCTTATTATTTCATAGAAAAAAAGGAGAGTCCTATAGCTCCTACAGTGAAGAAAACTACTTGACAATTTCTCTGGGCTCCTACTTTTCTATGAGCAATTAAATTGCTAGAAAGTACAAATCAATAAATGTGTATCACTAGGTAGAATAAAAGTACATTTTCACAATCCTCCAGTACATTGTTGTATTTTTATCAAGGCTTACTGGTAATGGCATTAAATCCACATAAACAAACTACTGGTCTGCTTATGTGACTAAGTCCCACAGGACAAAATTATCTCCACTGATAATTAATTGGCATGGGATGCATTTCATATCTGACTGCTAATTCTCCTTGGAAAAATAGAGATTAGACCATGACAAGAATTATTATAGAGAAACAAAGAAAAACATCACCTTTCTTCAGAAACACAGAAAACACTAATGCTGTTCTAAACATTTCAATAGAGCAAGATGTTTCTTCTCACAAACATTATTTACTCAAGGAGCGGGACACTTTTTTATGTGACAGCTCAATAATGCACATGTTCCCTTCTGGAATCTGTTCTCGTGCTGGGTGTTCACAGAGAGATGTCCAGTTTAATTCCACAGGGTACCATCACCTCTCTGGTGCCACTAGTACTGCTTATCCTAATTTTTTTTTCCTAGCTAATGTTGATACTACTAGTGTAAGGCGCAAAGAAAGGCCACAAAAATGGTGAAAGGCCTAGAGAGGAAGCCACATAAGCAGAAGCTGAGGTGACTTGGTCTGTTCAGCCTGGAGAAGAGGAGACTGAGGTGAGACCTCACTGCAGTTACAACTTCCTTGTGAGGGGAAGCAGAGGGGCAGGAACCAACCTCTTCTCCCTGGTGACCTGAGGGAACAGCCAGAAGTTGTGTCAGGGGAGGTTTACATTGGACATTAGGAAAAGGTTCTTCACCCAGAGGGTGGCCAGGTACTAGAATGGGGTTCTTGGGGCTGTCCTGTACAGGGCCAGGAGTTGGACTCCATGATCTTGTGGGCCCCTTCCCACTCAGGACATTCTGTGATAAACGACACAGCCATTACTAAAATGAAGCATCTATAACAGATTCCCTCTTGTTAATGGATGAAAAAGAAAGCACTGTACATTTGCTTTGTATGCCACGCTTATATAATGCCAAGAATCATCCCCATGAGTACTAGAACAAATCTTTGTAATGCTTAGTAAGTAAAAGAAGGCATTAAAGTAAGTATAGCTGTAGCCTTAAATACCCTAGCACTCCCTACACTGTCGAGTTGTGTAAATAAGGATCAAACCTGGCATACAGCAATGCTGGGGAGGGACATCTTAAAAGTGAATGGTGAAAAGCTTTGCTGCTTAGCTTTTAGTTTGAAGAACCTCGATTTTCAAGATCTACCAGTACAAATGCCAACATAACAATTCCAGCTTTAACACCTCCAGTTATGAAAACAGAACATTAAGTAATATTAAGATGGGTATTTGTATTAAAAGATCACTTAAAATCTTATTCTGATTTTTTGTAACTCCAATGCATAAAGGGAAAGCTAACACCCTACAGCTGCTTAACTATTTGCAACTGGTACATAAATTTCTATTATAATCTGTAAATTTTATAATTCAATAAGACTGAATGGAAAGTGTTTTGTGACTAGATTATCCCTTCTTTTTCTACAGCTGACAAGATGCCATAGAACCAGCAACAACAACATGTGCGGCAATCTTCAGGCATTCTGAGTGGAAGGCACTTAGCGCAGGAGTATAACTCAAAGTAATTGTACAGTTATTTCTGGAAGTATTTTGACATTTGCAGCCAACTGCAGTCTAATAGACTGAGCTAACAGAAACAGAACTGTTCTTTTGCATACGGTAAGGACTTATTGTTTAGAAGCAATTTGTGCCTATAATGCAATTTTGTGACAGCTCTACACGGCGTTAACACCAGATAGTGTTTAGATGGTAGGAACAAGCCGTGTACTCACTCGTGCGTCAGCAATGGCACATCACTCTTCCCTTCTCTGGTTGTGACAACATCACGCTTGATGCCAAACACTTTTCCACAACTGTCTTTGGCCAGAAGATCAAAAACTTCATTATTATACACTTCTACAACAGAAACCTCAACCCAGTAACTTCCTGGTGGCTTTTCTGAAATAAGCCTGGCAAATAAAAAAAGAGAAAAAAGTTTGAAGAAAAAGTCCAAAAATGTTGAAGTCAAATGCCAAATGAACAATCTGTAAATAGAGACCTATTCTTTAATTGTAATATGATTACAATCTGATAAAAGCATTTACTAAGTATCTGCAGCCATGGAGTTGCCTCATCCATATGCTAATGTTAACTTGAAGAATCACAATATACAGTTTATTTATACTTGAGGAAGTAAATAGAATTTAATTTTCCAAACAGCTGTGCCAGCTTGCTTTTTCCACTAGCCTCCCACCTCAGGATTTTTTTTATACCATTTCTCTGCTGGCAGTTATTGTACTCAGAGCTCAGAGTATAAAATCTGGCAGAGTGCAAGCAATGAACAGAGATGGGAAACTATATCTGGAAAAAGTTATCTGTTCACAGCCTCAGAAAATCCATAAATTAAGGGCTTCTCTATTCAGGAGAGTATTTACAGTTAGACAATTATTCTCATACAAAATTGGTTGGTTCTTTGATTTAGCTTATACCCTTCTCCAAAACAAACAGGCTTAGCTGGAAAAACTTCTAATGGCTAACATAGCAGCATCTCAGTTCAATTCTGTATTAGGTTCAACTGAAAAAAAATCTAAGAACCCTTAAAACAAGAAAAGATTGTAGTTAAAAATTCTACTATCCTTCTTCCTTGGGACTGGGTTTTAATCTGAATCTTCTTCATGTATTCCAGTTGACAATTTTCACAGAACTTTTCAGAACTTAATTATCTTTTGGACTCCCACAGCTATGGTAGAAACATTTTCAAAAGTTTAATTAGAGTCTGAAAGCCAGATGGACAGATAACACACAGTAAAACTGCATAATCTTATTATCTTAGAAAATCGGATTAAGCAGGAGAGAGACTAGAAATCTATATGAAACCTCAAATATCAAATGGTGGTCAGAGAAGCTATAAATATTAACCATTTTGAAGCTGAAATCTGTAATGATAAATACATTACAAACATTATTTCATCCTTTCTATACAGTTTAAAGTGACTGCCACTGACAGCAAGCCTTTACTTTGTTTTTACCTGAACACTTCTTGGGTAGCTCGAGGAATAATTCCAAGTTCTGATTCCTCTTCTATGGTGAATGCTAAGTTCCCCTCAAACTGTGGTCCCAACATTGTGTATGTCTTCCCACTTCCAGTTTGCCCATAAGCCATGATACACACATTGTACCTGAAAAATAGAAGTGCTGTAATTTATTTTACCATTACCAAATGTGTCTGTTAGGTGGCAAGTCAAACTCCAAACAATTGGGGAACACGAACTTAAACAAGAAAATAAAAGCACTGCCCTGATTTCTTTCTGCAGATCTCAAAGTCTGACAGTAATTACTGTCCATAACATCACCTAAACAGATTTTATTTTTAAGCAGAGTTGAAGGGATGCTTTTAAGTAGAAGCTTAAAGGATCCTTAGCTTGGAATGATTGATGCTGTTAGACCTCCTTGCCTGCCCAACTTTCACCTTTTGCACTACTGAGCTGCTTTTTAATCAGCTCCTGAACCACTGCAGTTTACAGTACAGCATTTTAAAGTGAACCATTTCTGGGCTTGATTTGTGTTACAGTGCTGTGCTGCAAACCACTGCACTTGTATCCTAACAGCTGGGTGCTCTTCATCTCTCATAGCCTTTTTCAGGCAGGCTCATCAGTCGTAGACCTCAGAGAAGACAGCCCTAAGGATAGGAGACACAAATTTTAAACCAAGAGCACCAGTTGAGAATAAGCATGCACACAATGACTACTCTGAAACAAAGGTGGCAGGAACTGCTCTGATAAGGACAAGTAGAAAATGAAAATGTACAATATCAGTGCAGAGGAACAGGCATGTATGAAACATCATCTTCTGAAGCAGACAAGTAGATATGTCTAATGAACATAACTCTGAAAATGCCTCTTGGCTGCACTGAAAATAATAATAGAAAAAGAATTATTCACAGCTGTGAGCACAGTTGTGGATGTCTGTGCCACAGGGATCTGAACTGAAATGTACGAATCCCATCTAGAAAGTGTGTTACTAACACAATCAGATCAAAGTCAACATCTTAAGCAAAGTAAGTGGGTGGATACAGATGCATCCAGCCACAGCACTGCTTTGTATGGAGGGCCAACACTGTGCTGTGCAGCTGAAGTTTTGCCCTTCCTTGGCTGTGCCTGCTCTGCTGCCCCTGCCAGATGATGCTGACCACAGTACTGTGCCAGCCAAAGCCTTGGAAGACATGCATTTATGCTGACAGGACTGCTCTCTCCCTGGACTATCTTGTTTGTTCAGAGATACGACATTAGCAGAACCTTCATACACAAGAAGCGCTTCACAGTTTGCAGAAACTTCTGCTCTACTAGAGTTGCAAGAATGGGCTTGCTCCTTTTCTGCCAGGGAATAAAATTTCACTGCCTAAGCTACCTCCTCTGTGGGCAGACCTGAAACAGCTGCTTTTGATTATCTGATGCTTTTCCTCATATCAAAAATGTAGTTTCAAGCACATGCCAGTGTATTTCAATGAACACCCTTCATCTAATTGTTTTAAATGTATGGTTTCAAGTCATGAAATACTTACATGCGTATTAAACATGCTTAGAAGCAATTATTTCAGGAGGATTATTTTGAAAGCTTTCACTTGTTAGAAAGAAATGTGTGTTAGAAAGAAAAGCCACACAGAAAATACCTGGGTACCCTTTCTGGGAATGTGAAGTGAAAGTTGCAGTCAATGAATCTATAGTAAGGTCCCTCCAGATTTTAGCATGCACTGCAGAGTATAAAATAGGAGTCTAGTCATAGATTTGATGAAGTAAAGGAGATGATATAACTGTAATTGAAAACAAAGAGCACTACAGTAAAATTAAATGTAATAGCAATTAGGGCTGTAAATCTGAAATGAGTGATTTCCTGAAGTATTCACTGCTGACATAACTCAGCAGAAAAGCTCACACTAATTTTGGTAGTTTTTAGCTAGACTAACCATGAGTAATTTTCACAGTTCCACCCCTCATACACACTGCCTGGCCAGCCTGTACCTTATTGAGACTTCTAGCCCTATTTCAAAATTAAACAGATCTTTGGAACCAAAAAGGGAGCCAGATGTTTTTCCTTAGGAAAAACAGAATTAGTATTATTAGAAGTCTCTCCTAAAGGACTTTCCTACAGTCCAGCTATTTAAATTTTCCTTAATTGCTGCTAGTTATAAGACAGTAAGCATCATGGACAAAATAGTTCTGACAAGATACAGATGCTATGATTAGAAGTTAAGTGGGCAGAGGATTGTAACATTGAAGACAGAGGTGCAAGTCTGGTATCAATCAGTGGTAACTTCTCTGCCAAAGCCAAAACAATGTTTCAGTCAGCCCTAATGAGGTAAAACTGGCCAAAGCAGTATCATATCTAATCAGGAACAGGAGATAATGATTTGTTGCAGGATTCAACAATAGGACAAGCAGCAGATTGCTTTATATTTATCTATATAATAATAGTTATTTATTATAGTTTACATCATTGGAGATCTAGCTCCAACATAAAGCTTTCAAATAGAGAAGTCTGAATATTTTTGACTATGATTCAGCTATGTGCCCTGATATTTTTCCTTCTCCACTTTATTATTATATATAACAGTTATATTATTGTTTAGAAAAGTTCTTATTGTCAAGCTAAAATATCAATAGTTTTGTAGCACTTCTCTCCTGAAAAGAGTGTGGGTGTTCACTCTAGCAAAGTTACCCTAGGAGAGAACACTGTTAAAGGAAATGAAAGGAGGAGAAATTCATTCTTTAAAATAAACAAACAAGTTGGATTCTTCAATGCTGTAAAGAAAAGAAAAGTTATCTTACTCCCCTGTTGGCCCTGTATGGCTTTGAAGCCTGCTATACTTTGTCTGATTTACATATGGAACAATCTTTTCTTCCTGTATATTTGTACTGAAAAATGAAACAATCCATTAAGAAAGAAAAACATAGAAAAAATAAGGAAAAGGAGAGAACACTCCCTTCTACTCGAGCTAGAAGTTGTTACAGACCACTTTGGAACCCAGACTAAAACAATCAGGAGCAGCAAAGAGGTTCAGGGTTCAGACTAAGTATGTCTGTTTCCCATTTACAGTGGGAAGGCTGCTGTGCTCATATGCACAGATTCGGCTTTCCTGAGAATCTGCTTCTGTTTAAACAGCACTTCTGGAAGAACAAGACAGGTCTTTTGTTTTCAATAACAGAATATTTGCTAACTGAATACAAAAATCTTAGCTTTTAGGACAGAATTCTCCCCATGTAAAAATTAGTAAGTGGGAAGTCCAGCAGATCAAGGTACAGATCAGATATGTCTGAAGACACTTAAGGGACCTGTTGAAGCCAGGCAAAATTATGATCATTGCAAAAGGAAAAGTAGGGAGAGACAGCAGTAGTTTTAAGACTTCTTTAAACTCCTGCAACGTAGTGGTCCCTAGGTTGGTCAGCTAAAGAAACTGTGGTTACTCATCACTGGTAAACAAGAATAATGCAATCTATGACTTCCGTCAGCCAGGGAGCCCTTGGGGGCCTCTCTGTGGCATATGGAATTCCCAATACTCACAGTATCTTTAGATACCTCTTCTAGGATGCTTTTAACAAAAGGAACCTTGGAAACTTCAGTGTGCAGGCTGCTGGGAACAAGGATTGCCACTGTTCAACTATGCCATTGTGAATGGAAAGGGATTGTCTTTTCCTCTACAGGGAGCGGAAGGTACATGACAGCCCTACCATATAATTAAGTGGTATTGGAACAGGGATGAAAAAGAAGCAGAAAGAAAGTTATGTATAAAACTCAGTTCAAGCTTCAAGGATTATAACAATATGCACATCAAAGCCTCTTTGCAAGAGTAGCTTAAGTTGGCTCAGTACTTCTGAAAAATCACACTTTATGAGCTTCAGTAGCTAGAAGTAATTTCATGTATTTGTTAGTGCTTGTTACTGATCAGTTTTGTATTCAAACCAGAATTCCATTTTACCCCAGTGCCTGAAGGAGCAGTAGAATGACTGAGAATGCTCAGTTCTGGTTCAACCAGGAATCGATCGCACCACCTCCTACGGCCTGTGCTGGACACAAAACCAGAACAGAGAGTCGCCCTGGCAGGCCTTTCACATTGAACACAACATTCACAGTGAACACCCTGTTGGAAAAGATGTATCATACAATGTCTGCAACTGGAAAAGTTATAAAACATAACCTAAAGAATACAAAGAAAAAAGACAACATCTTCCATTAGAAGCATCAGTTTGACAGAAGCAGATCAGAGGAAAAAAATGGGATTTTTTTATTTTTACAAATTTGTCTGATCTGCTAAATTTTGTAAACCATATTTTCACTGTTTTTACAGAGAAACAGCATTGGATGGTGCTGAGTAGAAAGAAAACAGGAAAATGGAACTGCAAAGCCATAAAACTTGACTAGATCACCATTATTAAGTATTTTTTTAATTTATAGATTTCAGTAGATTATTGTGCTTTAGCTCTCTTACTGTGAATCATGATTTTAAAGAGTTAAGATTTTAGCTGAGGGTTAGAACCAATTCACATTGACGTAAGATACACCAATGATAGGGTAATGATTATTAGATGCTTAAGCTAAAGCTAATTGTTATATTATGAGCTTATTTGTAGAAGGAAATGGAGCAAGTGAACCATTATAGGAACATACTGAAACCAGTGGAACAATGCCCAACACCTGGACCCTATGTCAATCCATCATGAAGCAGGGGGTCTTGAATCCTGCCAGAGGGTCACAGAGACCTGACAAAGACCTTCCTGACTTCATCCCTGGGACCACTGACCCAGTTCGAGACCACCAACCCAATTCAAGAGAAGAATTGTGCACACGTGAAAGACTAATAGCCTCATTGTAATACAAAGCGGGAATGGGGGGTGCTGGGGTTGTGCATATGTATTATTTTGGGAAATAATAAGAAAGCAAAATCCTTGTACAGCGCAGTCACGCATTTCGGGGACGACCCCCATGGTGCCACCCACCGGTGTAATAAACATACCACTTTCTAACTCTGACTAGTTAGAGAGTCTTTGTCCATGATTTTCAGTTTTAACGATTCAATTGCAACCTTTTAACTTACCCATCCAGGAGAGATGTTAGCAAAGGGGCCACATCTGCAAATACTGCATCTTGAGACTCCAAATCATTGTAAACTCTGAGGAACAATGTGCAATGATTAACCAGAGAAAAATATAAATGTTGTCACAAGAACACAGACCACAGAAACTGCAGGCCAGTGACATATAATCTGGGACCTGCTGACATTTCTGTGACACAGAACTGAAAATTTGAACTCCAAAGTCCTCACTCACATTTTGGGAGCAGCTGTTTTGTGTTTTGGGGAGAACAACATAAAGGCGTACCCTTGTGGATTGAGCTCATCCCAAACATCCTGCCTGCCCCTCTGGCACACAGTCTTTTTTTAGGGTGTACTGGATCCCTGTAACTTTTTCACACCTACTAGAATGTGAAATAGCCCTGCTGCCTGGGATTACTATTATCACTTTGTGGAAGACAGTGGTCAGTTTGTACTGCCCTTTATATGTGGGTAATTTTGAGGGGTGGGGGGGAAGAGGTACAGAGACTGCAAACTTGCTGAGGACTTGTCTCAGAAGACTCAGTGGCACAGCAGAAATCAGAATGCTCTTGAAGGTAATGTTTAAGGATGCACTATCTTTGTGGGCAATATCAGCCTAAGGTATTTCTATCCCCAGCCCTGATGAATTACCTACTCTGAAATCAACACTTCTCACTCAAGGGAAGACTTTCTTTTACATAGTGATATGGAGTGCAGACCTTTTTAAACAGAATGGAAGACAATTAAATTGCATGAGTTATTCTACCTCTTAGAAAAGAGCAATGATGTTTCAATACTTGGGCCAATACAATGATGTCTGAAACAACTCCATATGTTTTTTGAATGCAAGGAGGGAAAAAAAAACAACAGATATCTTCAAAGAAATCTTTCCTCCAACCCTTTCAGGTTTGCACAACATAAAATCAAGACCTGAAAATAGGAAATCATCAGAGAGAGGAAATTCTGATCATAAACCATGGATATCCTAACTCATTCATTCCTTCTGTAGCAAACCAAAAATGTATCCTCCCCAAGATTACAGCCTGCAGCACCCATTGTTTATACAAGATGAACAGAATCTAAAACATGAATGTCATTACCCACAGTTAAATATTTGAGGTATGAATGTTTATCTTTTGAAAAAGTTTCCTTTTCTGGTATCTTTCTGTGGTGATTTTTTTTTGTCTAGCTCTGTTTTCCAGTAGGTGATATATGCTCTTTATAGCTCACAGCAAAATGGCTAATTAGAAACAGGAATTTTGGTAGCAGCAAACGTTACAAAGTGTAGTCACTTCTCTGTGTATACAGTACACCAGTATATTTTACTTAACAGTATCCCACAGATTGCACAGGATACTACAAGGTTAAGTGAATAAAGACAAACTGTGCTCTTCAGCATTTACTCAAGCCTCTTTGTATATCTGACCATGATCTGTCTGCTACAGTCTATAGACTGCACAAATAGAATTTTTGTGTTCATGCTCTCCATAAATAAGATTATACAGAGGGATCACTGATAAACAGATACAAGATTGGAGCCAATGCACTGAACTCGGTATTTTTCCTGATAACAGCCAGAGGAAGGAGCAAGAAACAATAGGGTGGCCAGCGATACAATAATTCATCTCTGTGCTTCATCCTAAACCTTAAAAGCTGTATACTGGCCTCAAAACTGAAATATGAGTTGAATCTCTGTCTCAAAAAAAATATTATTAGAATTAGCATTCAGTTTCTTTCTGCATCTTGCAAAATTCTTGGCCCGGAGCAACATCCTGTGGCAACGTGTTCCACAGACTAATTGTAAGCTGCATGAAAATGTACTCTCTTTAATCAGGAAAGGAGCACTTGTCTGGCTTGATAGACAAATACCGCTTGTATTGCCATTCCATTGATGTGCCATCATAGTGTACTGAGAAACCAACAAATATGCAGGGATGTGGCACAGTTCGGACCGGGAGGACACAGGCACTGAATACTCTGTCCCTGCTTTGCATGCACATGAGGATATGCTTCAGTAAACTTTGCACATCCAATCTGCAAGGTCAATATAAAAGAGCAAAAGCACTTCCAAACACTTTTCTCTGCTTCATCTATCATCTGCAATTGATGAAATATTCATTAGCACCCAGTTCTCCATCTTAACCAACTAGATCTCTAACTCAGTATGTGTTGAAATATTTTTTCTTTGCACATCAAAACATCTCAGAGCTACTATGTAAATTTAAAAAAAGAAAAAAAGAGAAAATGCTAAGACAGGCATTTAATTTTAAAGATTAAAACATTCACAGCTGATGACTTTTGTTGCTTAAGAAGGCAAACACATTGCTACTGGCCACAACCCAGGCTAGAATCAATCAGTCATTTGCACAGCAAAGCAGAATTACAGAATCAATTAGCTTGGAAAAGACCTCCAAGGCCATCAAGTCCAGCCTTTGAGGAACACCACCTTGCCAACTAACCCATATCAGTAGGTGTCACATCCAGTTGTTTCTTGAACACTTCCAGGGATGGTGACTCCACCACCTCCCTGGGCAGCCTGTTCCAGAGCTGAAGCACCCTTTCTGTGAAGAAAATCTTCTTGACGTCCAACCTGAGCACAGGCTGGACACACACCTGAGCCCTAGTGCAGCTTGAGGCCATTTCTTCCAAGTACAGCCACAGCTGGGGTCAGTACAGCTATGTCAGGGTCAGGCTCCGGTAGCTGATCCGAGGAAAGGCACGTGATTCCATGTTACAGTAATTACTCAAATATTTACTCGACTTCCTAAAGGGGTTCTACTGCCACTACTTAGCTGCTGTGGTTCAAATGCTATCCACACTGAAATAAAGTGGTTTAAAGTAGTCTTGAACTAGTTTATGCTACACTGTAACCACAGCCTTGGCTGAAGCATGGACACCCACTTCATTAACCATCTGAAACCATCAAAGATGCTGCAAATCCAAAGAATCTCTTTCTAAAAGCCCATGTATTTTTACCCGAATGATAGATTTACCCCTGTGCACTGATTAATGTGAATTTCACATTGAAAATTCTGAGCTTCCTTTTTATTTTGCTAACTGATTTGCCAATAAAATTATAAAAGCGTAACATGTTGAAAGCTGGAATTTTCTTCCTGAGCTGAAATCAAATATTTTGACATTTATTAGTTCCATAAAACATTGCTAAAAAAATAAACATTTTAGAGTTCATAAGAAACATATGCTTTTCTGTTTATAAAAAAATAGTTGTACTGGGACACTAAAAAAACATTCCTGGAGAACTGCATTCTTTGGAGGATTTACATTTTTTTTAACCCTTTTCCTGATTACCAGGATCTACACCACATTTCCAGAATCACAGCACCTCTGGAGTAGTGTGTCAATACCATTAACTGTGCTGCTCTACAGAGTTGAATTCCAGCATTATTCTGTCCTTACTTCAACTGGTATGGCTGGGTTAGATACAGCTGAAGAGTGAAAGGAATTACTTTGAGTAGCTTAGTAACATGTAAGGGGGCCATGTACCCTAAAAGATCTCATATGCCTTGAATAAAAAAAGTCTGAACCTGTGGGATCAGTAAAGCTTCCCCAAGATCTGCGTTATCTCAGGATTTTTCAGGTGCTTGGTGGCCTGCGTGACAGCAGTCCCCATTCTCCTGTAAGTAGAAAACTGCAGCACTTTACAAGAATGCCTTGAGGAAAGGGTCAATGACTAAGAATGTTTAGCAAACCTACAGGAATATCGGCTGAACAGGCTCAGACATTAAGTTTAAACCAGGACAGATAATTCATGCTGGGTACATCTGACTTTAAATCAAGTTTTGCCTTCAAGCAAGGAAGCATGAAATTGTCCTCCTGTTTTCTGTTTCCAGAGGGTTTTGCATCATGGTTCAGGGTGAACAGCCTCTTGAGTAATTGCAATATACAGATTCAAAGTTTGCATTAGAAAGAGGCATTGGGGTAAAATTTTGTATTTCTTCATTTACAGAGTTCTCATTGTATTATTCAACTCTTCACTCCTGTTTTCAGAGGTCCAAGTCAGCACTATTTCAAGAGAACAGAAGGCACCCTTCAGCCTGACTCCTAGCAGTTTTCTGTCTCACTGACAGAGACTGGCAGTGACTCCGGTGTCCCATTAAAGCCCTTATCACAAATGGTGCATTCAAAATCCACTTTACCTGTGTGGATTTTTGAGTATCTAATATGGAAAGTAGTCCCACTGTAGCCTTTCCCTTGGGGAGCACTGATTCCCATGCCACTGCTCCGCCTTGCTGCCTCTGGTCAGGCTGTTTGAACATCAGCTCGTACAAGCGCTCAGTCAAGTTTCTGCCAATGTCATGCTCTATGTCTAATGCTGAAATCTTGCAATCCACCTCAATTCATGGAACCATTGAATTGTCTGGGTTTTAAGGAACCTTTAAAGGTCACCTAGTCCAACCCCCTGCAATGAGCAGGGACATCAACTAGATCAGGTTGCTCAGAGTCCCATATCATCTCACCTCAGATATTTCCAGGAATCTGATATCTAGTCCCTCTCTGGGAAACCTATTCCAGTGTTTCACTGCATTCATTGTGAAAATATTCTTCCTTATATCTAGTCTCAATGTACGCTCTTTTAGTTTAAAACGATACTCCTGTTCCTATTGCAACAGGCCCTACTAAAAAGTTTGGCCCTATTTTCTTATGAGCTCCCTTGAAGTACTGGAAGGCAAACAAGGCTTCCTTACTTTTAAAACATTTTGCTACATTGCAACATGTTACAAGGATCAGGACAGCTACTCATGTTGTGAAAAGAGTCAACTAAGTTTCATACAGGTTTCAAACTTAGCCGTATCAGTACTCTTTACTGAGAGGGAAGACTGTTATCTATTCCCCGAAATTAATTATTCTGTCTTGGGAAAAACATAATTATCACACTAAAAAAAACCCAAGAATTTTCTCCTGCCTGCCCTACTCAAAAATCCCAGCCAAAAGGAGCATTACCCTCTAGCTAATGTCTACTAAAAATATTAGCCTTCACTATACAAATCTTCCAGCAATTCAGATTTCCAGATTGCTACACAGGACTACCCACCTCTCAAACTGAAAAGTCTTGTTTACTGAGGCATGACCAGGACGGCTACACTTAACAAGGACGGTTTCCTGAGAGAAAAAAGTAAATTATCTATAGTTAATATCACAGGCACACACAAAACCAAATACCCATCAATCTTAATGTATCAGGTCACAGCTTTAACGACCAGGAAGTCCAAGGCCTTTCTCCAGCAGTCACCAATTCATGAGGCTTTAGAGTATATATAATGCAGCGAACTTGCAAAACCATAAGAAAGGCTCTCAAAACCCATTCAGATTATTAAATAATAACCAATATAAAACATGCACTTAAGTTCAAGAGAAAGATCCAAACCCTTACCTGAACTTTTTATTGGACATAGAAAGTCACAGGCAAGTAAACACAAGCTCCCCAACTGCCACTACAGGCACAAAAAAATTGAAAAAAAGAGTTCTTTTTTTTATTCTTGGGCAAATTTTCACAGTGTCTTTTCAGATTGATTTCATAGATAGCTCTGTCTAGAACTAAGCAGAAGATGCACATTTTATTAAATAACATGCCAGTCCACAACTAAGAGAAATAGCTGCACTACAACAATCTGTAGAATTCCATGAGTTCTTAGTGGAATTCACTTTCCAGATGAATTATACGGTGATTCTGTATGTCTGACAAATATGTAAGCAGCCATTTAAACTGTTACCAGAGTACAATCACAGCAGTCTGACATGGCTTAGCTAGCAAATTCTGTGCTCTTCTGCTCCTCATGGCAAATGTTGCTTAATTGCTGCGAAAAGCAAAGAAAAAACATGTGGGGCTTACAACAAATTGGGTGGAAGCTCTCCAGGACATAAAATACTTCATCCAATTCAAAGAGATTTTCTTGCTTACTAACCTGTGGTTACATTACAGCATTTGATGGGAGTGCTGAAATTCCTAATGTGCTTCAGACAAGTGGGTTGGAGTGCTGAACTAGTGGCCTTCAAATAAGTATTTGCCACAGACTGACGTTATAAAGAGCTGAGCAAATCATAATCACATAACAGTATGTCCAGCTTGCAAAAGGCTAATAAACATCAAATTCCTCCCTTTGAGTTTATGAGTATTTCTACCTCTTTGGAGAAGAGAAATGTATAATTATCAAACTAATGATGACAAAACAATTACTCTACAGAATGGGCTATGTTACCCACCCCAGTACTGGCAAATTTAGCTGAGTACAGATGTCAGTACAACACTGCTACTAAATGGCCTGACACAAAAATTCTAATAGGATCAGTAACCAACAGGCTCTGGGGGAAGGAAAAAGGAAAAAATCTGAAAAATATATAGAATGACAGAATAAATTTCTGATTCAGATATCTAATTTTCTTGCAGACAAGCTCTCTCTAAGGTGAGAAATAAGAGAAAAAAGCTCTATTTGCCTAACACAAAAACAAAAGAATTGACTGTTAACAGACGGAAGTTTCATACGAACATTTGTAATGACCACATCCAGTCATGCTTTGAATATCTCTAAAGATGGAGATCCAAACCCTCTCTGGGCAACCTGTGCCAGTGTTTGACTACCCTCACAGCTTCTTCTCATGTTTAGGCTGAATTTCCTGTATTTCAGATTGCACTCATTCCCTCTTGGGCTGTCACTACCAAAAAGAGTCTGTGCATTCAGTACCTCCTCATCTGCTCATTATTCAGGTATTGACAATATCAGCACTGTTCAGTGTCCTAATCTGTGTGGAGTGGTTCAACCTGATGTGCAGTGTGTACTCACTCTCCACAGTTATTGCACAACAGGCTTCAGAAGAAAGGCTCAGACAGTTGTTAATGTTATGTTGAGGAGCTGAGCATACACAGGACAGCAAAAAGAAAACTTCAAAAATCTTCAAGTAACTGAAAAACTGAAATGCAATACTCTTCTGGTACACCTCGTAAAATCTTAAGTCTTTTTTAGACTTAAAATCAGAATCAAGTTTCTCTAGACAAGATGAACAGTATGTTAGAAAAGACCATGCATCTTAAGAATTATATGAATTTCTAAGCAAATAAACAAAAAAACCCACTCAGAGACTATATGGAAGTCATGTAGTCTCCGTGGATCTGCTTTCTAAAACAATCGTGGCAAATAACTGCCTGGTTATGCTACACACAAAGTATTTTCAGGAAAAAAATTCTGGAGAGACAATCATGATTTAAAAAGCAAAACTAATAAACTCATTCCTACCACACATGGTCTTCCTCCACCTTGACCTAAAATTTCCTTTAAATCATTATCTGGGAAATGGTTAACTTGTTTCCAGAAATAGTCTTTGACTGTGTTGCAACTAAAAGCTCAATACAAGTCAAGCCCCATATTTTAATCTGAAAATTGCACATTTATCCTAGCCACTAGCATAACATCTTCAGTTGTTAACAGCAAAGTAAAAAGGCAATAAACATTATTTTTCTTTACTTTTATAAGATTAGTCTAAATTGACTGCTTTTTGTAAGAAGGATTCTTGCAACAATTTCTTTTTCTTAAAGAAAGATAAATTCATATTAAGAAACTAACAAAGACTTCAGGTGTTTGATCAAAACTGGAAAGTATTTTAACTAAATAAACGTCCAGGCAAACCAATAAAACATTTGAAGTCTATGTTGTATTTTTCAAAACCAGGAAGTTAGCATTTTGCAAATTTCATTTCTCAATCCCATGCTTATATTTCTATTCCTGAAATATTTCATAAGATTATCATATTGAAGGTCACTCTTTCATACAAACTAAAACTCATAAATTGGCATAAGTAAGCCAACATTGCCTTGCCTGTGAACATATCAATACTGTAATACATCAGATGTCTATATGAAATAATCCAAAACCTAAATATGCCTAATTTAATCCTTACGCAATAAAATTTAACAGGTCGGAAATGGCTGCAGTATTTTAAAGTACAATAAATGTGTCAGGATATCCAGAATACTACGTCTACCATTACAGACCCCTGTTTTTTATCTCCTGATATATTTACTTTCTTCATCTCTTTATGAGCTCCATTAGTTACCTAATTGCACACATATAGATATAGATACAGACATATATATAAAATTATCCACATTATGCAAGTAAGATCTGCCTAATGAAACTATAATTTGGGAGATTTAAATGCATAACATACTGTAGGTCATTTCAGCAATATTTTAAGCACTACACTATAAAAGAGAATTTGGCTCATCACCATGTGAGTAACAGTGAGGAGCCAACTAAGAACTACAGCAGCTATGAAAATTAAAACCCAAGTTAATACTTTGACCTTAGCTCACACTACTGTGCCTTTTTAAATTTTATGTCTTGGTAATGGCCTCAGTTAATACTGGAATGTCATTTGGATTTGCAACCTCAATGACCATTCTTCCTCCAATGGATCTAAGCCAGGATACTTTAACATGCTTGACTGCAGCACCACATAGGCTGCTGTGGTTCACAAGGTATCACATTTCTGTCCTAATGCATTAGCTGTGTTGCAATAGTAAAATCTGAAAAAAGCCTGACATAATTTTAGAAATAGCTACAGCACATACAGGTGGCTCAAAGGGACTTACAGCAGGAAGTCAGCAGCAGTTTGACTGTTGCAAACATTCAATCTCTGGTTAAAGGATGGCTGCCCCAGCAGAAGCTCCAAGCTATTACTACTAAAGAGAGTCAGAACGAAAATAGCACAAACCACCTGCTATTGCACCCACAGGTAATCAAATCTGAGCACCACCTGGCCTTGCTGTTTTGGTTTTTTTTGAACTCATGATTCACACGCCCCTTTTCTTTCTTCTTCTAGTATCTATGAATGTGCTGTTGAATTCCACCATCAAATACTCACATCATCAGCTGCATATGCCACTTTTTCTGAAAAGTTTCTTTGCCTGTAAGGGAAGAAAAAGCATCAATAGGGGAAGAAGAGGTACCTTTCAAACCATAAGTGTTCCACTTAGCTGAGAAAAAACAATGTTTAAAGTGTCTGTGAACTACACACTGTCTGAAGAGTACCTTTCAGAATTGCCAGTATTATTGTACCCTATGTACATACTAACACCACAGTTAATTTTGAGTAAAGAACAAATTAAAGTGCAATCAAGCAAAATAATTTGCTTTAGAAAAGACATTTGGAATAAATCAAATCAAATTAACATGCAAGCCATTCTATTATTTTGCAATTATTGCATGAGCTTATAAGAAGAAGCTTTCACTTTAGAAAATTAAAGGGAAAAACATCCTCTTTTGAGGTATTTGTCTCTGATCTTGAATCCATGATTAGTCCAAACACTGACTGGGATTACTGAGGTGTATAAATCTATTTATGTGTGCAAGTTGTTGGAGAATCAGTCCATAGTTTTACAGATAAGTTTTATTTAAATTACTTTTTGATACATTAAGAAAAGTTACCCTTGACAATTGTTTGTTTGGCCCAGTCCATCCTGTTTTACACTGCAAGTCAGCACCTGATTGCACTATTTCATACTGCAACAAAAAAAAAGTGAGTGGGCTCCTTCCCAGGTGTACAAAGTACAGGTTAATGCAAGTTTCAACTTCAGGCTTCTTGAAATATCTTGTCTGTTTTAATTAAAACAATGTCAAAAATAACAATTTTTTTTTAAGATTTGCCAAAAATTAATAAACTTTAAAACACTGAAAGTACTCTTTTAGAATTACCAGGCAGTAAAAGTAAAAGAAAGCCCCAAATCAGCTATTTACTGATAAAGTAAACTGGTTTCTTACTGGTTTCTAGCCACCCACCTAGTTTTCCCCTTCTTTCTTTCCTTCTTTGTATACACTTCAATCCCTACTTTCTTTCATGTAAGTCATCTATGGAGAATTCAGCCTGTTAAGCAGATACTTGCATCTAATCCTCTTTTCCTTTTGGATCTTGGAATGTTTTGACACATCAGTTACAATAAACGTTTTATAAATTAGGGATGCAGAGCCAAATTAGACTGAAATAGAATTACCAATGTTTGTGGTGACAGCCAGTGTGTCCTACAGCATTACAAAACAATTGTAACGCTGAGTGTGTGTCTCTACCCACGACTTTTGGCAGCTCTCACATTACTGCATCCCAGAATTTGTATAGGATAGTGAATACACGCTAAACTGATTGCAGCTGTGTTACTTCTGCCAAGCCAAGGATAATCCTGGCTTGGCAGAACAACTATGGCTTTCTATTGAGAGGGACATACTTTTAGGCAGGGGGATGAGATTGGCTAGAGCCAATTTAGCAGGAGAAAGAAAACAGCAATTAGTTTTTATGATACCATCATTGTCTCCCCACACACATAAAACCAGAAAAATCAAGGACACAGTTGTTCTCATATAAACATAACTATTGTTTTCTCTGTATTTGAATTATGAGTCAGATAGGCTCTAACACAATCAAAGCAGATTACCTGTCTTGTGAATGTCCAGCAGCATCATCAAAAGGTAGCAACGGTCGAATCCTGCAGTGGACTCTGATATTTCCTCTCAGTTCCTGGGATAAGAATATTAAGCTGTATTTAACAGAAGTTACTGGAGAGGATAAATATACTGAAATTTGTCAAATTTCAAACAGACACGAACATGTTTGAGAAAGCCAGTGTTTATCACATCATAGCCCTAGATCCTGTGGGGAAAAAATAGAATCAATATAATTTGTCTCAGTAAGGTAGGACAAAGTATTTGAGGAAGTATGAGCTCTTCAGAGTACTGGAATTCTATAGCCCTCTCTAGGTCATATGGACAAAAAAAATCCCCTCTGAGCCATTTTTCCCTTCCCTTCCTTTTTCTCCTTCCTCTTTACATGAGCTTTTTCAGATACCTGTATTAACCCAACTGACAACATTACACACTCCATTTCTCTTCCACCAGTCCTGAGGAAGATGTGGAATATAAAATATGTTGTATATTTTCCACTCCACTGTGTTGCTACATGATTAAAAAGCCAGTAGCTGATTTTTCACTGTAGGCCATTTTAGACCTGTTTATCTCTTCCTTATTTTTCAGTTCTTTTCATTTTGTATGACTGAACACAGCTTGCCTGTGAGGACTATTGACCACTGGTATTAACGCCCCATGGCTCTGGGGAATATCCTTTCAGTAAACTGCAACACAAGGCAAAATTTAGAAGGTAAGTACCTTTTAACAAAGAGATTAATTGTCCCAGGTAGAAAAACTTTCAAAAATTTTGTTTGAAGGAGGCTTGTGTTTCTAAAAATCAGGTCCTGATTCAGGAAACCCAAAACTAGTCATTTGTGGGGAGGGGGGGAAGACTAAAATTAAAGTACAAATAGGAAAAAATTAATCCAAAAGGAACCATCACTAATGGCTGAGCAGGATACAGCTTGAGATATTTGGAAAAATAAAAGATGACTACTTTGCAATATCAAGTTAATAATTTTAAGAATTTCAAAACAATTTCAGAAGCTGCAAATTTAGAGAAGAGGATAAAGAAACTCAATTTTTGTCCACTATTCAAAATGGATGATACTCCTTAGGGCAATAGGTCACATGAGAGCATTTGGAAGATTGTGTGTAAAAAGAAAGGAGTGGGGGTTTATTATAAGACAAATGTGCCTCAGCAAATAAACACGTCATATATAGACAGCTGGGGCAAGTGATATATCCATGTGAAGTATATTCTTTACTTATATTGGTGAGGAAATTATGGGAATAATTTCAACAAAATAAGCCAATGTTCTGTTATTAAACATACTTACAACTAAGCTGTTATGTAGAGCCTTCCTCTTCTGCTTTTCTTTCACATATCTCTCTGTCACCTCTTGTAGAGACTGCTCAAGATCAAAAGCTTTTATCTGAAACACTAGAAGAAAGCAGTTTCAGAGATATAAAACCTCCATGACTTTACAAAAGGAATTGTCCAGTAGCACCTCATGAAATATAAGCACAAACCTTCTCAACTTCTACCAAATTTCAATTAGGAGGCTTAGTTTCTGATTTACTAGACATCTGTGAAAAATCCCATCATAGTTCTTACTATGTGAAGCTACAAATTATTACCACAACTATACATGTGAAGTCTTGAAAAGCAATCAATAGTGTAAGATATTTAAAGGCAGCTCAAATGTGTCATTTTAGTCAGAGTGATGTTACCTGCCAGCAAAGCCTGAAACCTACGTTTGAAGAAGCCTGCTGCTAAATGGGGCTGTCACTTGCAAGGCTCATACCACATCTGCACTTATTAGACTCATGTGGGCTAACTTTACAAGAAGTTAACCTGTCATTTACTCTCAGCCTCATTTACAGTGCTACTAATCCTTTACAACAGTTGTAAGTTTCCCCTTTAAGATAGGTACATCACTCCATGAGGAATTCATAGGAAAGATGGATCATTTGAACCCTAGGGAGTCTCTTTCACCAAACTGAGAAGACTTGCATGGGTCATTATAAAAGCCTTCCAACTTCACAAATGGTTTTATTTCAGCCCAATTACATTACACTGAGCAGGCCTAAAACAAACATACAGCCCAGAAGACACATTATGCGACTGTAAGCTTGTGTAAAAAGCAAGCTTTTAGGAACCCCAGTAGGAAATCAATATCCCCAGCAATTAGTGAGTATTTTGGAGATGTAGAGTATCAAGAAGTCAAAACCAGGGTCTGAGAGCTGAATTAGCTGGATGGACACCAGCCTCAGTATGTGCTACCTTGCAGAGCAAGGAACAGACTTAGTATTTCAGCATGGTCACACATACAATTTAATCTCTTGGTATAGACTAAAAATCAGATCATTTCAAGCGACATGTGTATACACTAGAGATTTCTCAGAGATTTCTCTTTTTTCTAATACCCATGCCATTCACCTCCAGGTCACAGTGTTCCTCCACAAGTGCATGCATGCAGGGGACGCATGATGTTAATAGCTGGGAAATCAATGTCTAGAAGTTTCACTATGAAAAATCCTTATTTTGCATCCAGCAAAAGAGTATCCAGTGGAGTAACACGAGCATGCTTTGGTTTGGAGAATCCCATGCAAATACGTTACCATAAATTTTCAGACGGGCTGCTTACAGTCACTGACCCCTGATTATACTGTAATTTTTAAAACACAAGGTTAGATTCCATTGATTATATAAGTAATATTCATTTATTATTTAAGTAACTTCCACAATAAGTATCTTCATTTACATATTTGTGTACACACACTTTGAGTTTCCTAAGTCTCTGAAACAAGCAGTAAGGTAAAGCAATAGATGCTGAGGGTACTCTTGCATTATTCCAGTCCTGAAAGAAAAAAAGTTTCCTAATGCATAAATTATTTATGAATTTCTATTTTTTTTTTTTTGTTTTCTGAAAGTAGAGTTATGCAGTTACGAATATAAACGCTCGTTTAACATTTTCCTAGTTTTCTGCTTGGCATCAGATGCAAGCTATACAGGAGTTACATTTTCATCCTTAACCGATCACAGTAACATCAGTCTAACAGTTGTGATGTCATGCAAGCATATTCAGGACTGTAACCTTTACAGTCCCCTTCCTCCAATTGACAGTCCCAGAGCTTTTCATTCCCTCCCTTTCAGTGCTGCACCAGACATTCTGCTGTGCTCACACAACTGCTTCCTCAGTCACACAAAGGTGTAAAAGCAATCCTTCCTTCTGAGCAAATTCTGTCCTGGCTCAGCTCCCTGATCTGTTCTGTGCGTGGTTTCACAAAGAGTTACACAAACATAATAGAAAGGTCCATAACAGGGACATGAAAAACAGGAGCAGCATAACCTAGCACAGCCACATCACATCTGAGATATGGATGTGTAGCAGTCCCCATAGTTCCCTGGGGTTTTTAATGTTTCTTGCCAGTTTAGAGTCCATTTTTAAAAAGAAGCTCAATCTAATCATGCCTTCTAGGACAAGCAGCTATGATGCAATAGACTTAATACCAAAACTTCTTTTGAATTCAGCTGTATTTTATATTCCACACTGTAACATTATTTTTTGCATGGCCTGTTGTAAAAGGTCAAAGGGTAATGGTTTTAAACTAAAAGAGGGTCAACTTGCATCAGCTATAAGAAAGACAGTTTTTACAGTGTGGGTGGTGAAACACTGAACAGGTTGTGCAAAGAGGTGGTGGATTCCCCATCCCTGGAAACATCCAAGGTCAGGTCAGATGGGCTGCTGAGAACCTGATCTAGTTGAGGATGTCCCTATTCACTGCAAGGGGAATGAAAATAGATGGCCGTTCCAGATCTCTTCCAAACCATTCTATGGATTTTTCTTTGGGCTGCTACAATATTTCTGTTACTGGATCCAAGGTCCTGCTCCTACTTCCCTACTCCACACTAAGGGAAATGCTCTCAAAAGGCAGCTGAGCTGATGAAAATCACCTGTGGAGTCGAGGATAAAAGATGATGGTAGTTCACATTCCACCAATACAAGTCATTAGCACAGTGCAGAGCTCAGCTTTCTCCAACAAAAGCAAAGAACATAGGTGGTAGCACATGGACAAAATGGGAATTTTGTCCTTTTTTTAATCTCCTCCAGCCCAGAGAGAAAGTGTCCCAGAACTGCAAAGCATATCTAAGTCACTAGGCTTATAAGTCACCACAATTTCCTCTTTCTGATAATATCTTCATGGTGAAGCAATCTAAAAACTAATCTTAAATTTTTATTAATTCCTACCTTTCAAAAAATCTGATGAATTACTGCATTGGTCTCAGTAGTATCATTTGCAGTTCGGTGGCCAATATTTTTAGCAAAAATGATATCAGCTTTATCCCTGAGGGAAACAGACCTATAACAACAGAATAATGGGCACTTCTCTCTCTTATGAATTGCTACTGCTTAAATTCAGTGGGAAAGGTGGCAGTATCCTGGTTTTCAGATTGTGAATAAATATTTCTAAGCAAAGGACTACTCAGTTTTTATAAGAAAGTTTTATAGTTTGTTGCATGTCAACTACAACCTTAAAATTTACCTACTCAAATGCTTATTCTGTAATTTTCTCCCTTGTTTTCAATCTCTATTTTAAGATTAAACTGGTAATATATACTGTCTTCAGAATATATACTTAGGGCTTTCTGTCTACAAAAGATTACATGTAATTTAAGGATGGCAATTCCAATGGTCATATTTAACCTTAACAATAGAATCTCCATCTAAAACACTTGACAGAGAACTGAAAACCAGCCGAATTGAAAACAAAGGTCATACACCAAAGTGGATGCTAATTTTGTTATAGTTAGGGAAGTTTCTCCTGCTTATGATTTCAAAGAACAATGCACCAGGAAGTGCAAATTGAGAATAGTCAACACAATTTTGCCAGGCCTCGAAGGAATACTTATTATTTATTTACACCACAACAGCTCAAGTGCCAAACTCAATCTCATATCTGTTCATTTAGCCCTTGCTTCAATAAGAGAAAAGTTCACTTTTTAGATGAAGTTAATTTTCAACTTTGGGATTTTTTTCCTCGAAGGAAAATTTTCTCTACAAGAATAATACAGTTATCAAATAAATTTTATTTATAACTTAGTACTTAACATACAGGAATAAGTTCTGTAAACACCCATCAGCAAGAGTGCTGTTTGTTGCTATTGACATGAGAAGTCCCATCAGAACCAAACCAGTCCCAAAATGAAATAATTCAAGGAAAGAAAACATACCTTTTAAATGGTGACACATGGGTTTCAGAGCATCACAAAGGCCCTCTGATTGTAAATTTGTGTATTTGCTGTAATTCACCAGGCTGCTACGCAACAAACAATTTAAGCATTGCATGTGTCCTGTGATTCTCAGGCCTGGTAGAAGCTTCACCAGAATCAAGGATATTGAAAGCAGGTGCAGAGATCCACACCATGGGATCCAGGTGTAGGACCAATGCACTTAATCCTCAGGGATGAGGGCACAGTGTACCAGTGCACTGGCTCTCTTTCCTATGTATACATGAACAAGGAAGTGCCTGAATTCCAAAAGAGCAATCCATGTGCTGTTAGTATCTACAGTCCAGCAGATGCAACTGGTTTTTGATTTTGAAGTAATTTTTTTTTGATAAATACACAGAAATATTAAAAATCAAGTCTATCCTAATTTCAGGCAGTATTTTCAGAAACCTCTGAAATAAGCCAAGTCCTTTCCTGGTACAATCAAAAGCAGACAAATTTCAGCTTTACAAAGCAATGCATTCTTTATTTGGCTCTTCTAAAATAGCCAAGATAACAAGCCTGAGAACTTCAGTTTAAAAATGTTACAGCTGAGCCAACTCAGCAGCAGTCTAATAGCAGCTGTAATCCACCAAAAGATAAATTCAAATTATCAGTCACAACCTCTGCAGACTTATTTGTACTTCTTCTAATGCTTCCGAACTCCTTGATGATTTAATGTCAAACAAGAAACAAATGCTACAATTTCAGTGACACATTTCTCAAAAATCAAGCTCAACCTTTTAACATTAGCAACATTGAACAATTACATTGTTGATGTTACATGTTTGAAATCTAAGTGCAATGAGCCTTACTTTGCATTGCTTCACTCTGCAGCTGTATCCCCTGGACTGCTGCCAGAACTTGGTAAACACAAGTCTTGCTTTGACGTTGAAAGTCTTTTAAAAGCTCAAGAGCAAATGAATGAAGGCTCTTCAGGTCTTGCTTAAGCTTCTTCTCAGCAAGAAGAAAAATATGTTATAAAGACACAGAACCAGCAGTTAAGAAGAATCAATATAACAACCCTAATTATTATGGTGAGACATCACATGCAGGAAGAACCCTCTACTTGATGGAAGGAAGCCTTCGAGAGAATATCTTTCAGTATGTTTAGAGAAGGATCCTGCAAAACATTTAGCAATGTAATTTCCTAAAAGTTTCAGCAAGACTTTATGGATCCTTATCATTTTATCATACCTATTTTGACTGTAACACAGCTGGAGGTATAACCAAGTCTCTTTGTTATTTCATCAGACAAAAGTAAGTGTGTGTGAGCATGTGTAGGCTCTGTCCACTTTAAAGTCATACCCAGAATTAGCAATGAAAAATTGTGATCCATATATCCCTTACTTTCATTTTAAACACTTTGATCAGAAGGTATTTGCTAGGATTCACTCAAGGCATTTCTTGTATAGGCTAGTTCTATGTCTTCCTATGAGAACAGATGTATTTTGAAAAAAAACCAGAAACTGATGTTGTTCAGAAAAGTATTTGTATTATGTATGTAATTCAGTGTAATATATATGATGAGACTTATTTAAATGTTTGTAAGATCAGCCTATATTCACTTACAAGTCTACCTAAATAAAAACAAATTGACCTGATTTTAGGATTAGTAAAGTTCTTGACATCCAAGTCCTTAAATGGACATGTAAAACCACCTCTAAGGTGAACTTAACAATACCTTATGTCACAGAAACACTGTGATATTTCATTGTCAGCCTATGTTACAAGGTGTTACATATTTCTGTGGCATTTTATTTTTCTCTGGTACTGACCTTGAAATAATTAATTAGTTTCAATGATAAAAAGGCCATCTAAACTAAAGGGACCATCCACTTTTACCAGCCTCTCAGGTGACTTTGCAGCCTATTACAGCAAAACCACTATGAAATCATTGTTACACTTCACTGTAAGCTTTGTTGTGAATACAATAAAGTCACAGACCAGGTTCATATTACACAATTTTCTGGGGTTTACTATATTTGATAAACATGTAAATGTTTAGGGCATTGATTATGTCTACATTATTACTAAATGCCTCTACCTTTATTGCTCCATGCAGCTGGGTTGCAACAGAACTCCTCTGAAATTTCATCTGTTGGCCATGAGCAGCATAGAGCTGCAAAACTTCATTAGTGCTTCTTCCAGCCAATCCTTGATACTATTAAAAAAAAAAAAAAAAACACAAAAAATCACTTAAAACTCGTTTCCCATGGCATTCTGTCCCCTTTTTCTCTTTAAATATTGGTAATTCAACTATATGATAACATAGGATATTGCTTTTACCTTTTTCTGAGTTATGTGAAAAATCACCTCATGGTAACAGGACAACATCACAAAATTCTACTTTCTTGGGTTACAAACCTGAGCACCAGATTACTAAAATGCTTCTGCAGTATCTGAACCCTCTTACTTATGCTTGAGGTGGATCTAAAAGGTTAAAACTGTGCCTTCACTTAGGAAAAGGGCTGGTTACACAGCTGGATTAAGTGTCTCTGGAAACAAGATTTAATGCAGAAAGCACCGTGGAAGGACATGAAACAGAACAAACATACACGTGTTACCTGCTGAAGTCCTGAAGTAGTTGGTAATACACAGCCCCCAACTTTGACAACACCAACTCCACTACAATCTGTAGGGTTGAAACGGTGCCATGCTGGGCCAACAAAGCCCTACTCTGGGTCTTCAGAGATCACAGAAACCAAAGCAGTTTTTAAAGTTTGTGGAGAAGAATGCTTTCTCACAGTCTAAAATTACCTATTATGGAAAAGCAATTTTTATGGCCAACTTGAGAATTTTTTGAGATGTTGAAATCAAAAGGAAAATAGAAATAATGCAACTTTAAATATGTACAGGCATGAATGCAAGAGTCATCTTGGTAGAGACTTCTTGTGAAATTCTCCAATATGGAAGAATCTGTATAATACTAAAAAATGCATTTTTGTAATTTTCTGACAGTTCTGGTGCTTAAAATAAGCTGCAACTTCAGCTATTTTCCCCTGACACCTGTTCACATCTATCATTCATTAACGAGTATCAATTGCCTCTTTATTTTTGAAATGCACTGGTCTCTTGCACAGGCTTATTTCCTACTTTATTCACACCATATATTCTGTGACTGTAATTCCCTGTTATTTAAATTAGCAAAGCATAGAGGAGACAAAAGACATGAAAGAGCTAAACCTACTCACACAATGGATTTGATTAAATTCCAATCATCCGATAACAACAGGTAAAAAGCAAACATTTAATTGCAGTTTAACTACAGGTGATATCGACAAAAACAGCACAACATCTTGGAACTGTTAGGATAAAGACAGATTGTATTTTCAAAAAAAAAGTACTTCACTTATCAAAACCAATATTTTCATGTGGCTTTTTCACCTTCACCAAGCACGAATCTTCTATTTACACAAGCAAGTGGAAGCTCTGTACAACAATGCACCACCTTAGCACTATTAGAAAAAGTTCTTACAAGAAATAGCAGGAAGAGGTTGGGTTTTTTTAAAAATTGTTACAGGCTTTAAAGTCCCAGATATTGAGATTGACTCTATACAGTGTTTAAATGCTCTGAAAATACAAGGATTTTCAAGATTCACGTTACTCAGATGCAATATTTACAAACAGCTTCACAAAAATGCACACTAGTAGTGCACCAGAATTAGTATCTCGTGAAAAGTTAAGCATATGTATATAAGCAATTGCGGTACTCAAGCTTGTTGTTAAGTAAGCTTAGGGTAGTTAAAACCTCCTTTTAGCACCTAATCTGCACCATCTGCACAGATTCCCCTTGACCCTCCACATTTCTCAACACTAAGATAAAAGCAGAAAGTTCGATACTACTGTCATTGCATCACTTGTCTATCAAGTTCATCTTTATTGCAAATGTTGCCTTGATTTTGGGGTTTTCTTCACTAAAATAGTTTTAACATTCACCAGAGTTGTTCATAGGCCAGCACTTGCAAACCTGTGCTTGAGCATAGAAGCAAAAAATGGACAAAAACATTTTTATAGTCAGCTTTATTATAAGCAGAAGTGAAACAGAACTATTCAATAGTGTTCTCCAAAGTGAAATCAGTTTTGCAATCAGATCCATTCTGGCAGACTTGGCTTTACGTAAAGAAGGCTGCAGGGTTAGGACCTCAAAGACTGCTAATAAAAGCAAGGGCTATGCAGGTAGATAAACAGACTTCCAAAAAGGAAAAAGCAGGGCAAAAGGAGGTCTACCTAGAAATCTGACTGCCTATGTGCAGTAACAACCCCTCCATTATGCTGCTGGGATAACAATATACCAGGCTGCAGAACACAGGAGAAGTGCTGAAATTCATCACTGTCTCAAGGATGTAAGGGAAGGTCTGTAGCAGGAGATAAAATTTGAATAAGACTGATGCAACCTATAGACAAACATTTACACTGCAAATCCTAATTTATGGCAATCCTCATAAGTTTGTCTCCAAAGCTTCCCAACTCACTCCAGAAAAAATGAATCCAATTAGCTTTTACAAGTTAAGAATGAGACCTCTGTTAACCCTGGTCCCTGTGACTGAACTTGTTACAGCTCAATCACTCAGGCAGCTCCACTGGCAGATCTGAAGGATCAGGGATAGACAGTCAAGGGCATTAGCTTTTCTCACCAGCATAGCTGGTAGAATATTAGGACATATGGTGGAATATTGCACACCTTTAAATAATACTAAGTTCAATTAGTATTGTTTTTAATAGAGGGTTTTCAATTAAGGTAGAACTATTTCATAGATGTCAGTTCAGCTCGTATTTTCAGATTGCTGGGGCAAATTAACCAAGAAGAGGCAATTTTTAAAAGTGTATTTAAATAACTGCCTGAATCAGTGCAAGAACCATTAGTGCAAGGTTAATTGCAAAGGATTTCATTTGACATTGTTTCTGACTGATGGTGGCAACACTGCCCACACTCCTCGCTTGTCTGTAGGTGCCCGTGTCTTCCAGCACATTTTTCAATAAAATGAAGCAGTGCTCTATTTCAAAAACAAGGCTTCATTCTCTAATACACAGACAACTCCTTCCTACATCTGATATACCTTATTGACTAGAATAATTTATTTCTTGTGCTTGTGAGGATAAAAAATAATCAGCTGAAATACTAAAGGCTTTCAATGAATATTGTAAAAAAGAACAAAGACAATAAAAACATTTCCTCAGAATAAATTAGTGTTCTTCTGTATACCTAGCAAAACTCATTTCAGATATACCAGCTGTTTCCAGTTAGACTTTGAAAAATGTTAAACCCACTTTTATCCACGGGTGTTAGCAAACCCACAGGGAGGGCAAGTGGATTCCCTGAGGTCACCCAACCAGTTAATGTTTCAGCCCAGATTAGAAACTCTTGGCCAACAGTTTGTATCACCACTAATACTCACAGCTGGCTCTGCTATAGCAGCCTAGATCTATATTCAAAATTCTTTAAATCTCTGAAAGCCCCCCTTTGAAGGTCCCAAACATTATCACAGGCTGCTCCTTATTTCAGTGAGGATCTAGGAATAACCTATGCTTCTGTAGAAGGATATGAGACAATGAGGGCATCCAGTTATTGCTGTATGCTGTGTGACAAGGCACATGTGCAACAATATCAGTACTAAAAACACGCAGCAGGACATCCCTGGTAAGTCTACTCCTAATGAAATGTCTCTCCTGCACTCTGTGAACAGTTCTTTTCAAAGCATCATCCCAACTGTGTCTAAAAAGTATTCCTGAAAAATCTGCCATTGTCTTTTAGACAAACATGTTCCCTGTAAGAAGAAAGAAATATTCCACATTTAATGCTTCCAGAGTCATTCCCTCAGTTCAGCTTTCTAGATTTAAAACACTTGCAAATATTTAAATTCAAGCTGACTTCTAGTTACTTAATCAGCCTATCATTACTGCTACTATTCATGATTTTGAAAGAAAGAGATACTGAGACTTAACCCTTCATAGATTTTCCCAACTGGTAAAGAGGGCAAAACCTGAAAAGAGGAAGGCAGATTTCCATGCCTTTTTTCCTATTTCTACAAGAATTCTTTCTGAAAAAATAAACAAGAGTCACCTCTGCAAGTTTTAGATGAAGAACAGCATTTTCAGTTTCCAGGACAACTATTCTTTCTTCTTTGGTCTAAGGAAGAAAACTCATCCAAATACACAAAAATTAAAATTAAAAAAATATGAGTCTGATTAATATAGTTGCATTGTGATAGCCTTCATTACCATATTCCACTGTGTCTCAGACTTCTGAGATCAATGGACTACCTACCCCCATCTCCTAATCACAACAGTATTTGTATATGAGCATGCAAAAATTAGGAGAAACTCTTAATATTCGTTTATTTCTATCTTTTCTGTTATGTTGTTTGCTTGTGTGGGAACGCATTAAGTACAGAATTTAAAGCGCTTTTGGTTTGCAAAACCACCTCCTCCTGGCATTTTCCAGAACTGTGGTCCTTAGAAAAGCACTATTCTATTTATTTATACATAAGCACGTAAATTTCCATTTCCGAGGCAGCAGCACTATTAGAGGTCCTCAACGGCGTCGTGGCCAGACGCTCCCTCAGCA
The DNA here is from genome assembly GCA_013399945.1 of Ploceus nigricollis. Classification (NCBI taxonomy): domain Eukaryota; kingdom Metazoa; phylum Chordata; class Aves; order Passeriformes; family Ploceidae; genus Ploceus; species Ploceus nigricollis. The sequence continues at coordinate 820,339 of VXBC01001496.1, read as the reverse complement.
CAGGGGCGCCTCCCGAGAGCGCCGAGCGCCCGCCCTGCCCGGCGGCGGGGCCGGAGGGAAGGAGAGCTGCTCACTGCTCTGACACTCTATTTCTACCCCAGCCCCGGCTGGAGCAGGCTCCTCCGACACGCGGGGGTCTAACAAGCCGCCCCACAACGCCGGATTCGGGATGCCCGCCTGGGAAGGGGCCGGGTTTGACAGCGCCCTCCCGGCCCTCCCGC
>VXBC01001496.1:699515-819890 GCA_013399945.1 Ploceus nigricollis | reverse complement strand
CATCACCCTGCCCGCCCCCGCGCCGAGGCGGAGCGAGAACGGCTCCGGCTCCGGCTCCGGCTCCGGCAGGGATTTAATCCGGGACGCGTCTGCGGCGGTAGCGCGGCTGCCGTGGCGACGGGCCCGCCCCTTCCCCGCCCAGCGCCCTGCGCTGCGATTGGCTGAGCGAGCGCCACCGCCTGCCAGCCGCGCCCCGTCCCTGAGTGGCAGGGCACTCAACCAATCCGCGAGCAGGGATCGGGAACGAGGCGGGGCCACGGCGGGAGCCTGTGACGGGGAGCGCCCCCAGCAGGGAGGCTGAGCAGGGAACGGGCATGCTATCCATGGGCGCTGGGGGTCCCTCCGCCGGCAGCGTCCCGTGGGACAAGTGACCTCAGAGGTCCATACGCATGGGGGCTGGGGGAGTCCCTCCGCCTGCAGCGTCCCGATCTCAGAGACCATGGCCAAGGATTAGGGCAGGGAGTGCAGGAATAGAAGGAAAGCCTGGAGCTCCCAAGGCTGGTGTAACGCTACCCCGTTCCTGGCCTCAGGGGCACAAACCTCGCATCAGCGCAAAGGGCGAGGAGGAGAAGGGCAGAGTTGAGAGCTCTGACACTGGCTACACGACTTCCCCCCCTAAGCAGTTGGTGATGTGTGGTTTGGGCTAAGGCTGTAAGGGCCACAAAGAAGATTAAGGGATAGGAACATCTGTTACACGGAGTGTCCTGGGGGAAGTGCAGCCTGGAGGAAGGGAAGGCTGAGCAGGATCCAGACAGTATGTGCAAATATCTGATGGGAGAGTGTGAACACCACAGACTGTGCTCTGTGGTGCCCAGGGGCCAGAACAAGAGACAGGAGTCAAAGGATAGTGTGAGGATAGTCAAACACTGCACAGGCTGCCCAGAGAGATGATGGAGTCTCCATCCTTGGAGCTACTCAAACCCCGATTAGACCCAGCCCTGGGCAAGCAGCTGTAGCTGACCTTGCTTTGACGCTGAGCTGGATGATGCACCACAGAGTCTGTTTAGTAACTGCAAACACGGCCAGCATTAGGGCTGGTCTTAGGACAAGCACAAAGCCTGTGGGTTCAGGTCGTGTGGGACTCCTGAGAAGCTGCCCAGAGCAGGAGCTATTCATCCAGGCTGTGGCTGGGGGTCTCACACTGAGGTTTCCAAGGTGAAAATGTGACATGCATTAGCAATATTACCTGGTACTCTACTGTGTTGCACTGAAAGACTTACATGGTCTTGAAAGCAGTCATTATACTATTTGGCTATAAAATATGTAAGTATACCAGATACAGACATGTCAGCTTCTTGGAAGTGGGAAATAGCACTATTTTTTGTACTACAGTTGTTTGGGTTTCTTTTTTTTTAAACCAAAACCAACATGATAATTACAGAGGAATCCAGCTCTGCAAAATAGCAGTCTCAAATTACTCTCTACTGAACATGGTAAATGTGCTCTTATATAGACAGTAGAAAATCCAAAGACACAGAGCAGTGAATCCCTCCATGTTTGCCACAAAAGAGATAGTGTTCCTTTACTAAGGAATCCAGATACTGTCCATCTTTCACAGACCAAACCAAACACTCCGTGCAGCTCTATCCACCCTCTTCTGGGATCCTGCATCTTCAACAAGTTGCTATAATCTATAGTCTCTGTTTAAAAAAAAAAAAAAAAAAAAAAAGACCCATCTGGCTGGTTGCAGTTAGGTTTGGCACACAAAAGTGTAACTCAGCAGTTCCTCCTTGCAACTAGTTCTGCTCTGATGGAAAAATGAAAACTGACAAATGGATACAGGCTAAAAACCAGTTCAAAAGTGCTGCAATGGTGTGGATGTTACAAGATGTTGGCACTAAGTAAGGCAGACAGGATTTTAATCAACATCAGCTATTTTGGGGAGGATGATTTAGTTGCTTGCAGGGTGTGACTCACAATTCTTGACAATGAGCTGTGATTTTATATGTAATGCTTATCCTGCAGCAGCAATCAAGTCAGAACAATGTAATTTTCCAGTGAAACTCAGCTTCATCCCAGAAGGATCACCTCTGAAGTGTAATATGTAATCTCTCCCTTACTGCGTGTATTAATGTGTGTATACTGTATTAATGAGATTAAGGATCTTGTTTCTGTAGGCTTTAACAGACAAGACTTAATTTACTAGCACCCTTTGAAAAAGTAACCTAAAACTGAGCATCCACTACTCCTGTTATTTCTATATGCACCTCTGAAGGTCAAATAGTACTGAAAATTGTCCCATCACTAGAAAAACAAAAAATCTTGTTATGATGTCTGACTCTTCTTAACAGCAGCAAATCTCCTTAGGGATCCACCTTCTATTTCCAAAGCTTAGGAGAGGTTGCTTGATGAATGAAAGAGCCTGTTGGTGAGACTTGGGAAAGAAACAATCATAAAATCCAGCTGTCTTCTAGAAATGCTGCCAGACTGTATGCAGCACACCCTTCTACACTGATTCTCTGCTTTGAAGAATCTTTTTTCCCTCAACTTCCATCAATTTGATCCCACATTCCCCCTGCTAATGCAAGGCCCTGCCATATTACAGATCCTTCCGTGGAACTTCAGGGCCAGAAATTTCATGGAACTGTCTAAATCCACATTTAACTCTATTAATTTTAGCATCAGTGAAATACTATGTATTATAAAATAAGAAGTGGATTATAAAATCTGTCAGTGGATTACAAGTCTTAGGATACTATTAAGTAAGCATTGTCTTGAATACTTCTGAAGCATTTCACTTTAACCCCAGCAGTGGAACCAACAAGTCCCAAGAGGTCCCAGCTCCATAAACTTCTGATGAGTTGTCCATTGCAACATTCCTAAATGCAGAATGGGTAGAAAAGCATTTAGGGAAAAAGCCCAGGAGAGGCCATTACCCCTCTTCTGCCAAACACGGAGAGATTCTGCTGTATGTCCCCACATTTTCTACTGCCCCTATGAGGTGACATTCTCCACACTGAGCATATGGTAACTTGAGACTGCTGTACTGCACACAGCCTGTAAATATTATTTGGTGAAGCTGTAAATATTTCACTGCACACTTTTGCTAACTGTAGTTGAGTTCTGAGCACCTGTCAGTAACAATAAACTGAGATTCTCTGGGCAGGTGTATTGCACTGTGGTCTCATTAGGTTTACCTGCCATTACAGCTGAGAAAGAAGTCAGCCAACTCCAAATTTTTAACCTGTGAGGCTTTGCCTTCTGGAACACACAACCAGTAACTGACCCTGAGACAGCACTATCATTTGACAAAACAGGAGGAAGAGCCAATTCTTATCATCACATACATAAGTCACTTCATGTATTTTAAGACTGTTATTACTGAAGCTCATTTTTTACCAGCACTATGTTTTGTGCTATCTAATTAAATTAGGAGGTAAAGAACAGTCTTGTTTATTCTGCTACTTGTGTACTCATTGCTTGACATACAAACAGCAATCTATACGATCAAGACTATTGCTAATTATTTCAGGGAACCGGATGCATACTATGGACTTGGTCAACATCATTTCCCTGCCTTTTTCTCAAACCCCAGCAAGACTCTAGTACAGACTACCTAAAGGAGTTGAAAAACAGTGTATATGGATGATAGGTGCAGAAGGGAGAATTTAACACAGATTTAAAATTATTTGTTTTGTAGAGAGCTGACTGCATATGCAAATATAAGTTCACAGAGTTATCACTGTAAGGGCCATAGTCAGTAAAGACACAAACAGCTGTGCTGCCAAGGCTGACAGCTCATGTCCCTAAAGCAAAGCAGAGGTGCTGCACTGCCCAACAGCATCACAGTAGTGTGCTCACTGAGCAACCTCAACCTGAAGGCGTAGCCCAGAACTTTTTTCCCACTGAAAATGCGTTACCTCTGCGGCACATCACACACAGTTCCTCTCATGACCCCTGGAACAGTTTGGTCTAGAAATAAAAGTTTCTGTGACAAAGTTTGCAGCTGCAATAACTACAGACTCAAATACACCACTTTTTGTTTGTACTGGCTCTTTTGTTTAGACTGAGGGACTCGCATACAGAAGAGCAATGGACTGTTTCCATTTTCTTCTAGTCTAGACATTCTACATTCAAAATTAAAAGTTGAGTTCTTTTGAGGTTATAGGAGGCTCTCAATCCCATCTTCAGCAGATGTACAGCTACAGCAGAAAGCATCTACAGCACTTCACTGGGGCTGGGCTCCCTCCCCAAGCAGAGTTTGAACTGCTGACTCCCATTAACCACAGCAATCCCAGTGAGGACTCTGCATACACTATTTACTTTTCCAGAAGATGCCACATTCTAGGTTCTTCTTTTCTGTTAAAAAAGCAACTTTGCGCTTAAGGAAGATACAAATACTGTGTGACTAGTCTGAATAATCAACACCACTGGTATTTACTACTTCATAAACTGCTGGTTAAGCTGTAAAAATAATTTCCTTCAAGTCAGCACTACAGGTATCAAACAGGCTAAGAAATTCTCCTCTCTGATTAGTGAAGGTCAGCCTCTTTTGATTCTCCATGTAAAATTAATTTAAGTTTTCATATGAGATATACTGACTTTGCTCATAAATACATTTTAAGAGGACAGGCAAGGCAAAACATATTAAGAGCCCCTCTGGTTTATGATAATGTTGTTAGGAATGCAGAATTAAATAAGAATACAAAAAACATTGAATGCAAAGTTAAATACAATACAAACTTTATTAAAAATAGGTTGCAAGTGAAATACAGTAGAAATGGGAAACTACAGCAGTTTTGATGTTTTTTTTCAAATAATGCACAGACAAATATGAAAAGCACTTTTACACATATTCACACTTGACCCGAATGCCCAATAGCGGCCAAATCCACTCAACTGAAGGTTATAGGTATTTTTTTGCTAAGCCTTTTTCAGAGTCTAGCAGCAACAGTAATTCAGCCACAGCATAAGTTTTTTCCTCAAGAAAAATTTGTCACTGTAAGGCTGCTAGTGTTCTCAAGATAAATTGGGAGAGGCTTGCTTTTGCTGATGAACAGACATAGCAAGCATGCAGATCCTTCATTAACACTTTGAACCAGTTTAATCTTCTACTTCATATTTAACAGGTGAAACGGTAAAAGCACACTTTCAAATAAGAAACCTGAAATACGTAAAAAATATTTACACTCCAATTTTCATTAACTTGCATTTATTTATCATACAACTCTTATTAAAAGTGATTTCTTTCCTAAGGCAGTGAAAGTCTACCCCTTTGTATTTGGAAGTGTGCACAAACCCCTAAATATATATTTATAAGAGAACAATATGATACAGGAAAAAAAATCATCTAAAGCCAGTAAAGGGCTTTGTCAAATAGAAAATTTGTTTGGAATCACAATATATATTGTCTTAACATCACACAATGAGAAAGACTCTGATGAGGTCCTTATTCCCAACATCGTCAGCCACATAAGCATAGCTGAGGAAATAGTGGGAGGAAAAAGATTAACAATTAAAAATTAAATAAGGCTATAACAGTGTGAAAAAATAGCTTGAACTGCCAAAAAGGCTTTCAGTACAACTGTAATAGGATGCCAGTAAAACCAGCTATATGGAAGAGGAGCTCACTAGCACTGACTGCTTCCTCAGCATGAGCAGGGATGGTTCCTTGCTAGCACACCAGCTCTGTTAATGACCTCATGAACGTTCCCACATCCAGACTGCAGTACTGTATTTGATGCTTTACACTTCAGTCTTCTTCTCTAATATGCCAATTGATATCTCCATAGAAAAAAAAAAAAAATCTATTGCTGAACTGATAATAATAGACTTGTCAATACTGTTCCAGGCCTAATTGCCCAATAACTTCTAATCTGAATTACCCAGAAAACATACCCGCGTGTTCTGCTCACCTTCTAACTGTAATCCTTGCCTTTAACACACTACTGATGTTTTGGTCCTAGCTGATGAAGGGCTACTAAGTGTAGCCTACTATCTATTGCTTATATAATTTTTAATGAAACAGTTATCAAAAGGTTGTTATCATCACATTTTTTGAACGTCTGAAGCACATATAGTGGGGATACATCAATGCAGACTTTTCCATAACTACAGATAAAATCTTAGGCATCCATTTTAGACCCAACAAATACATAGGAATAGACACATTTTTATTCCAAGGTTCTATCTAGAGAATGTGTGTTATGCCAGTAATAAGTAATGGTAAGATCTGTATTGATATGCTGATCCTTCTATCAACACCTACAGTATGTCACACTTGCATATGAAACCTTATTTAAGGTGGCCCAGACATTGTCTTCTTGTCAAATAACCTAAAATACTAATTTCTAGTGCACAGTTTAGTTTAGGCAGTTCAAGCTATTCTCACTCTCTCTGCTCAGCAGCTAAAACAAAAGTGTGTCTGTAAAACACCAGGAAACAGAACTTATCTTTGACAAGTGCTACTTGGTCTGGTGCAAAAGAACTTTACCCCCAAAACAGAAAAAAAGTTACCTTCACGTGATTCATAGCTTTAAAAATTTACAGTGCTTTCATTGTATAAACCACAAGCTCCTGGCAAAGTAATCAGTTGTCTTGCTATTGCAACATCTCTAATTCTTAATTAACAGTCTTAGATATAGAGGAGTCAAAGTCACTCCTTTCAGAAAACATTCATTTTCTGTTCATACTTAGTAGTGTGCCCCCAGTCTCAATCCCTCAATTTGGAGACCATCCGTTACATCTGATAAGGTGCTTTAATCTTATTTTGTGTTCAACTCATTTTCCAGTTCCATTAGTTTCCTAGAAGCTTTTACTTTATTGGATACATCCTGACCCTGTGAAAAAAGTCGCTGGCGTTCCCTGAACGTCAGGTTTTCTGGTGCTCCAGGTAAATCTGCATCTTGACTGGAAAGGAAACAAAAAGTATTTTTTATAATTCTCATCTACAAGATCCTTAAACATAATCATTCTTGATGACATGTAACGACAGCTTCCTTGACTACAGCAAAGCAGTCTCTGTTCTGTGTTCTGAAAGGTTTGGTTCCTCACACATACCTTTAATTCTGACATTGTACTATCACTTAAGAGAAATTCATGACTTGACCATTTATTTAATGTCAAAATAAATGGAAATGCTTGCCAATTTTCAACATGAATGGCAGGTTATAAACTAAGGCTTTGTCTGTGTTAGCACAGCTAACCAGCTGTGCTAGTTGCTTGGCTAAACCAGCAATCTTTTCTGTGGTGGCACATTTCTAAGAAAAAGCACTTTAAAAAAAGAAAAGGAGACAAACCTTTTCTTCTCCCATCATCAGTATGCTACATGGTAAAACCTGAATGAGATATATATACAGCTTAAATCTTTTATGCTTATTACAATGGTAAGAATCCCACTGGAGAGGTACTGTTCAGATTTATAAATAGACCTAAACCAGCTGAAGTCGGTCATTTACAGTGATCATTTTGTTTACTTAGTTGTAGTGCCAAAACTCATTGCTGTTCAGCAGTGCTTCAGATCATCTAAGGACTTATGGAGAGAACTCAGTTTTGTTTTATATTAACCCATAATAGAGCCAACAGCAGAACTCTTGAGTAGCCCCCAGAGATACAACGATGACAATAGAAAATACTGCACAAGTTAGCCAAGTCAGTTGTATAAAAGTTAATGGACTCCTGTGTATCACCTTTTAGATCTTTTGTCTCTTGGATCCCGATACACTTCCCCAGCAGCTGCTCCTGTAGATCCAGTGTATGAATTTATTCCTTATGCAAAAGAAAGAAGTAAGTTTAAGGATGGCAGCTACAACACAGAAGTTTTATACTGTATTCCTTCAAAAAGGTGCAGTGCTTCTTTCGAGAAACAATCTCAAATGAGAATCATAATCAGAGATCATCTGACCTCTGAAATATTTAATCCCAGTGGTATTAAATTCCAACCTTCTTAAAATGGCCCATTTTTTTATTCCTAATTTTGAACCCATTTTGTTTAGATTATCCACCACATGCCAAATCATGGTCCTTATCTTTTTATGGCTTATTGTAAAACAGACACTAGAAGCTGTTCAAGGAGATCAACAGAAAGAGCAACACTCTTCATTATCCTGTGACAAACTCCACAGGAAGTAAGTTAGCTGTTCTGAGGCTAAAAGTAAGCAAAGATTAGTATATACCATCTTTGCAATTCAGCAGAATCAGAATTTTAGTCTCTGTTAAGTCTGATATGCAAACTATCACTCAGAAGATGGCCCCTTCCTCCTGCCCCTGAATTTAAGTAACTCTTGAAGCACTGCACCTTTAAGTTGATATAACACACAGGTTTTACACATTATATTAATTCCTTGTAAAGGCCACAAGACAAAACCTTTTATTTCCAATCAGAAGTTTAATAATTTAATTTATGTTTAAAACCATATTATCTTAGTAACTGTCAGGAAAAGAGTAAAAAGTGTCAGCACACTACTCAGATTCATCTTCAGACAGTTCTGGTCGCAATATCGTACATGTTATGTCTTGTGAACCTTCTTTGGTACAAAAGGAGATGTTTGCTTCTTCCACTGGTACATCTAACTTCTCAGAAATATTCAGTAATTCTGAGTGAGGCTAGAACACATAAGCCAATTTAGCTAATGTGTTGTAGGCCAAATTTTTTCCACCAAAAATTTGCAGCAAACCAAATCATACTAGGTATGCCAGGCATATAAAGATTTTTTTCCTCTCAGCTGTGAGTCTTACATTCCTGTAAGTACTGCCTTCCCTACTTTGAAAAGCTTGTGGCTGGATCCGCAGGCTGTGGTTCATGGTTTCATTTGTATTTGGATAGTGGTTTTCATTTGGGTGTTGACTTTTTCGTTGGTGAGCTGAGAGACCCAATGGTCTTTAAAGACCCAGTGGAAGAAAGCACGAGAGCAAAATTTGCAGAAGCATGGTTTACTAGAGTTAACACTCAGAACAGGAAAGAGCTGTAAAGGACAGGAATGTAACAGAGTCAGCGAGATGGGAGATGGTCAAACTGCACAGTGAATTCTGCATTTTGTGCAAACGGCTTTGTACGTTACGCAGGCAGTCTTCATAGAAGCTTGAGCAATCAAGTGAAGTTAACCTGTTCTCATGGCTATTTTAAAAATTATGAAATAAGAGTATTCAGAATTAGTTGTATGGTTTATGAATTAGGCTATTAAAGGCGAAGCATCATACTACAATATTCCTTAATTGTTACCAAAACCCTAACCAAATCTTTGTAAATGGTCTGTTCGATTGTTTTCCAGGAAAAATAAATGTGCACACACAATACCACTGAACATTTCACTTTCCTGAGATTCATTTTTCAAATAATATTAACAGAAAGCAGGATTAGAAAAGCAATTATATACTAAATGGCATTCATGGTTGTGGATGATGGGAGGCAGGGAGAGTGGTGGTGACAACTAGTGACTGATGGCTCTAGGGTTGCCTAATTCATTACATGTACAGCCTTCAAAGTGCCAAATAGGGAAGGGAAGCAAGGGCTTTTGCAAGCCTACGTGCTGTGATGGAAGGTACATTTTACTTTTTATTACAGTCAGTTTCAAATAAGAATTGCTAGAAAAAGAAAGTCCTTTGAAAGAAAAAAAATTAAGTACAGACATACAGTACCAATGCTTCATGTCAGAAGCCTGCCATATCAGAATATTCTTAATTCTTTGTGATATCTAGTGTTCAAAAACTGAAGTCCTTCTGGTACAAAATTGTCTGTGGGTTTATCAGTGATTTCACGTGCACACTAGTAGGCATTATGGTAGTACACACAGCAGGTAGCATCCAGAATTATACTCCAGTCTAATGAAAACACACTGAAAAGCTAAAACCTTCCCTCACCTTCCTTTAAGATTCAGAACCTATTACAGAGTCAGACAGGAGTGACAGACGGGCTTGCAGAAGAGAGGCTAGTTGTTTAAAGACTGACATCCTGACTACATCCTGACATCTCACAGACAACACCAGTGTAAATTACCAGGCTTCCCCCACCTTTACAGGAGAATCACTGTGGATACTTTTTTAATGCAACTTGGGTGTTGTGCTGACCACAAACAGTGGAACTACTAATCATGAACTACACCAGTGGGACAGTAATTATAACTGAGCTAAACTTCCCTTCAGCAATATTAAAAACTATACAATACTGTGCGGAGCTTCTCTTCAGCACTGAAAACAGTTCAACTGTAGCAGAAGCTAATTTGCGCTGCAAAGGAAAGGATGCTAATTTTCCTTCCTGGAAAATGATGACTTGAGCCTCAACTGAACAGGATGTGGACAAGCAGTTCAGTGGCCTTGTATATATCCTAAATCAGATTCACGTACTATTGCAGCTGGATTAGAAGTGCTTCTAATAGATGGAACCTATTTGGAAGCTCATATCCCCTCTATGCCCAGGGCACACTGCTGAATAAAGCAAGTGAGCGATTTTCCTAATTTGTTAGGTGGCCAAAAAAGTGATGAGGGATATAACATACTATAGGGTTCCACCTGCACCACTGAGACTTGAATCTGGCAAACAAGTTGACCATTCAGCTAGAAGCCAGCATAAGCACTTTCCCTTGGGATCTCAGGTGACTTGCTACCTTTTTCATTTTAGAAGGATGAATTGATCACAGAGTTGGTTGTCAGGCACTTGTTAACCTCCAGTGTAAGTAAAAAGAATAAACTAGGAGAATGTCATGGCCACCACCTTCAAAAGAACATAGAAGAAAACAAATGTGGAAGTACCAGCAGATGCTGCTGTTTAAAGACAAAGTATTATATCAATAACGTGCAATCTTATCAGAGTGAGACATACTCAAAGAGTAAAGTAGACAAGATTTCTCCTATACAGCAGCAGTTTAAAAAAAATCCCCAAACTTTGGACTGAATTAGCTTTGAAGTCAAGAGTATAGTTCAACTAGTATTCTGCAGGTAAAATATGGTGCTGAAGTTACTGGCAGCTAGAACTCTAACTGAGATTAAACTTCATTATGGTCGGTCTGGAGTTATACAACAACAAGATGAGGAGTCAAAGAAATGCAGAGGTGTAGAAGGGAAGGAGTAAAGCAAACAGTACTAAGATGAAATCTAGATTTTTTTTCTCTCTGCAAGGAAACTGCACTGTACAAACCAGAAATTCAGGAATGGTGCCTAGTACGTGAAACTAACTGCAAGACCTGTATTTCTCTTGGTGCTTGTGTATTTAAGATCTACATCTACAAATGTAATTTTTAAAGCCATTTGCACACACTATTAAGAGAGAGAGAACCCTGGTACCAGCAACAAAGCAGAAGATAAGTTCTGTCCATGAACCCATTAGGAGAGGTTTCCTGTGTTCAAGAAAGGTGCACTTCCAGATGCCCTGAGTAAACAGCAGTCAGTCATACAAAACAAATCACTTGGAGATACAGAGTGAAAGCCAAAACCAACAGTACTTCAAACTGATTGAGTAGCAGTTAAAATAATTTCTGATTCATACGTGAAAGATGGAATTTTTGCTTTTGAAAAGTTTGGGTAAAGAGCAAGAAAATTTGAGAGATCAAAATAATTAAAAATTGAAGGATTCATATTAATATCAGGATTTAAGTTAGATCACCAGAGTGAAAATAGTGATTAAGGGAGGGAGAAATCACAAAATAAGTGATTCAGTCTAGAGCCCTGGAGTTGAAAATACAAGGAGAGTTTTGTAGAGATGACTTATTTCATTGTTTCTACCTTTAGAGCTGCTGGCATGGATGAAACTTGGTTTGTTTGATGGGGGCGGGGGCTGGCTTTTTTTGACAGTAGTACTGTTGGCATTGACAGGAGATGACTGGAATGAGTTGGAAAGAAAGATGCCATCTGAAACTGGGCGAGGCTGGCAGGAGGGCTGCTGTGGCTTAAGGGTGGCAGGAGGAAAGTCACCATAAGATTTTCTTGTGCTGGAGTACTTATCCTGACCTGCTAGATTGGAATCCTCCTCCTCATCATCATCATCATTGTATGCAACAAACTTGGCAGTATAAATCGTGTCAGGGGAGAGGACCTGTGTTTTGAGGTAAGAGGTGTTTCGCTGAGGTGGGGGAGGAGGAGCGTTAGATGAAGGGGTTGGGGATGGGAGTTCATATTCCCGTGGAAGCGGAGGTCTGTACAGACCAGGCTCATCAGGTTCCAGCAATCTTCGTTCAGCTTCATCATGCTGCCTGCGCCTTTCAGCCTCTAAGCGACTGTAATACTCCTCTTCCTGGCGCCTCTGAAAGCCCAGAGGAAACAGAAACACAGTGGTCAGACATTTCAATCCATGAGATTTAAGCTTTCCATCACTGAGCTACAAACATCTTTGGTCAATCTTTGTTGTCTCCTTTCTGGCAATAAGCAGGGCATCTATATGCACAAATATTCTTTGTGAATATTTACTACTAAGAGTGAATGATTTTCATGGGTGAACTGGCATTTGGCCAGTGGTTAAACCGTCACATTTGCAAAAAACCAGCAGCCATCCAATAACACAGTGTAGCTGTTATTTACAGAATTACCACTGCTTGTGGTCACTAAAGCAACTGCCTGTGTAAACTAAGGGCGTTCCAACATTTATTACTCAAACTGTAACTACAGTAATAAGGTTCAGATTTACTAAAGCTGTAGAGAATCTGTGGGAGAGGAAAATAACTAAAATTAACTACCATCTTAAAAAAGGAACTTTGTAATTTTGTTTCATGCTTATACAATGTAAATTAGTCAACAGAGTCTTGGAATAGATGACTCCTAACAAAGTTCCTAGTATAAACACCAGGAAAACTACTTTCACACAAAAAAATTATTACAAAAACCTTTTCCAAAACAGGCATCAAACAAATGCTGTTAAAAGGCATTTAAAATAGAAACTATGCTAATGATATTTATATGAGGTTACTGACCATTTAAAAGGCCATGAAATATCTTCTATGTATTCTTCCTCTTTAAAAGACTGTTCTGTTTTTAAACTAAATAGCATTTAATTCTGTTCAGCTCTTGTCTCAGACACATTGTAAATTAATACAAGGGTTTATTCAGTAGTTTGATAACAAATGAGGTGTATTTGGGAACTGTATGTACATTACAAAACCCTTTGGGTATAAGCATAGTATAATTTCTGCTGGGAATATATGACATTTGGAATAACCATCATTTCTGGTTTTAATCCACATATTTAAAAAAATCCACCTTGAATGCTTATCTGTCCAACACTGAGTCAGTTATCCTGAAAAAATAATAAATAGATAGGATCTTGTTCATCTGCAAGATGTGAAACTCATTTCCTTGTACTACTCTCTAAAACCATTTTACTGATGGTACTGAATTCTGAGTTGGTGGAAGTATCTCAGTCAACATCTGTCAGTGAAAACTCTTTGAAGTGTGATCCAAATGTCATTTGGCTGCATCACTGTCAGAAGTTAAGAAAGCCATAGTTGTTTTCTCTTAGTTGCATTTTTTAAGGTCCCTACAGTATACTTTTAAACACTTTCCTCACTCCAGATACACCTTCTCTCTTATTACCACCTCTTCCACTCATCAAACCATACTGTTTATGGGAAACAATTAACCAAAGCTTGAAGAAGAAATGAACATAGTTAATATATCTAAATTTTGGGGGCTTTTTAAATGTATTTGCTCAATCTTCCAAGATGAACAACTTTAAAAGCTACCCTTCTTTCTGAAGTCAGTGTTACTAACAGGTAAACTGAAGTAACTGCTTTCTCTAGGAACAAAAAGGTCTTCAGAAACATGCTGAGTCAAATAAGTTGCTTTGTCTTCTAGTTTTATCAGTAAAGCTTCTCATATTCATGTATAATGTTTCAAAGGAACCTACAACCCTGAATTTTTATAATTTGACTGCACATTTATCTGCTGAAATTATTTACTTGCTTTCTAGAAACCACTTCCCTCCCACAGTCCAAACCAATATGAAATATTCATCATTACTCCACTGTATTTTATACTTCTCTCTGTATCTATATTAAAAAATACTACAGAAATATCTAAGTGCCATCTCTGGGACATATGAAAACCCAACAGCACTAACTGAGCCATGATAATAAAGAATGTATGCAATTTATGATGGAGCTGAAGGGAAACAGGAAGTACCTGATTTCTTCCATAATTTTCAGAAAGGCTCTGAAGGTAAGAGCCTTGCCACTGCTAAAAACCATCAAGCACTAAGCCCGCAGTACTATTTCTGCAATACCAGACAACTTCAGCTAGCAGGAATGGGCTGTCTGTTTAATTCCTTTTTGGTTTGGATAGGACAAACAGAAGCCTTGGGCCATGACCCTTATCACCAGGGCTACTGTGTTTAAACCCTGCTGACCCAACACTGAGCTGGTACTGGCCAGGCTGAAGAGGAAAGGCCTGCAAGAACCCCTGTGGCACTCAGAAGACCACAACCTTTTCTTCAGCCTCTCTCCTGGTCCGCTCCTCCTCTTGCTGTCTGCGCTCCTCTTCCTGCCTGGCCCTGTCTTCTGCTTCTCGTTTCCGCATTTCTTCCAATTGTTGCTGCCGTCTGCGTTCTTCATCCTGTAACTAACAGAGACACAATTTTAATTGGTCACTCACATGGGCAAGATGGGTCAAAACAAATATAACTAAATACTGGCATCTAAAAAAAACTCATTCAGTAGAAAATGCTATGCTACAGACCCATCAATATAATTTCCAGCCATTTCAAGTATGCTTTGTTACACTGGCTTGCCTAAAATCCCTAAGGAAAAAAAGAAAGCAAAATAGAGGCGCACAGAACTACGTACATAAAAGCACAAATTACTTAGGGAGACATTTTTAGCAGTCATGTATGAACCCTCAGTAGAAGACTGAGGTGACTCATGTCCCAGAGAGCTTCAACAACCATAGTCTCATAGGTACAGTAAAATGAAATTAAATACTTGGAACCAACAGCCCACAGCTCCAGCAGTCAATTGTTTTTTTCATTCTGGATTAGAATTTAAGCACCGGAAAATCATGACTCATTAGTCAAAGGGTCAATCCATTTAAAGGAACAGGCTCATTCAGCAAGTCTGCAAATAGTCTCAGGAAATAAAATCTCCCACTCTATCTGCAGCAGATGGGTTTTGGAAAAAGCAGAGAGTGAAGGAAAGAAAACTTTTGACTACTGGGATGAAACAGCTCACAAGAACAACTCATGTCCAACAGACAACACTGGTTTATATATGCATATGATGCTGCACAGATAGGAAAACTGAGCACAATCCAGACTTTGCATGATTCTTTAAAGCTAACAGTATATAAGCCCTTGACGGACAGGAATATTCACTGCCACAGTAATACACGTAGAAATTAACTGGACTACATGCTGTGTTGTTTCTTACTGTTGCATATGTTTTAAAGTAATTTCTTTTCCTCCACACAATTTTTGTTTTTTAAATCCTTATTAGTATAAATCAACAAATGATTTGATTTTGCTATAAACTGCATGTAACAGGGATACTTTTCTACTTCTGGATTTTTCTTTACAATCCAAATTCACTTACAGAAAAAGACCCTTAAGACACAAAGCAGTACAAGAGAGAAATTAAATCTTAATAGACTTTGTGAGGACAACCTTCATGCAAGTATCTTCCTCCCCAGTTAATTAATTTAAAAAGTCCAAACAGTTTGGCTAATTTTCTTACAATTATTTCCCCCCATTGTTCATTTTTGAGCATGAAAGCTAAAGAACAAAATTAATTTGGTGAATGTATGTTAGAGGATGCTACCTCCACGTAAATTCCCCTTATTTAGGGCTAAAACTTTGTCATTCCTAACTGAAAACGACATAGATAAAGACCAAGCTCAGTCTGCACTGCAGAGCAGGGAAGAAAGTAGTTAACCAACTTCCTGCTCGGATTAAGACTTTTTGTCTTAGTTATTAGAAAGACATTATTTTAGCAAAGGAGATAATATTGCTGTCAAAAGGAAAGACAGCTAGTAATTCACAAAAGTTTATACAAGAGAAGTAATTTCCTCTTAATAATAATAGAAAAAAAAAAAAAAAAGCAAGCAAAAACTGCATGGTGAGAAAATACAGGAAAATTCCTGTCCCAACTACATTAGAAAAACACCCTGAACATGGCAGTTACTGCTCCCAGGTTATGGCATGGATGCCTTACTGCTTAGCAGCAAATATTCTTATTCAAAAGCACTTAAATGAGAAACAATTTCCAACTAAAGTGAAGAGAAATAGGACTGGTTTATTTAATTGTCTTCTGATCATAACTGAAGAAAGAAGGCAAAAGTGACCAAGCTGCCCACCTGGGAACTGTTGTTAACATCTGAATCATAAGATTTGTGAAGACAACTGTATGCAGGTCAGAGGCTATTCTAAATGTAATACCTATAGGAAAATGGCTAAAAATGATATGGAAGGCAGAAGTGAGAATACAGCAACTATTAAGAGATGACATTTCATTTACTGATGATCACTAACTACTTTCTATTTTGAAGCATTCCCAGACGAAGGCAGAGAGCAGTGGGATGATGAGGTATGCCAGAGCACTTTCAGCCATTTGTGGTCTGTAATTCTGTGTGTACAACAGTACCCAGTTCTAACTTCACCCCAAATTTTCCAAGATGCAAAGGAAAATCAGCTTTGCATCCCACTTCTAGTGAGAGGGCTATAAGATTCCCCAGTTGAGTATTTTGATTGGATGCTTTTCTATCCCAATCAATTTTTCTCTTGTTTAAAAGTCATGTTTTCACCTGATTTACTGTACTTCCACATCTCCTCCAAAGCCATGTGTTTCTATTTTAACAGGGAAGAGCAGCTAATTGGTACAGCCAGAGTGACGGAGAAGAGCATTCTCCCAGCTGTAACCGAGCAAAGCAGCTGAGCACAAAGCACCAATTCTTTTCCCCTGCTTTGACCCAGCTCTCCTGCAAAGTGCCAACCGTTCGCTCAGCCACACAACTTTGTCTCCCTATTGCAAACATACACTCGCAGCACTACTCCTACACCTAGGAGGGCAGAGAAATCCACCTTTCCTCCAACCTACTGCTCCTGGTAAAGGGGTCAGTGGGCTGATCCTATCAGGACTGTAAAGATATTCACAGGACTGGCAGGCCATTCTCAAATCCAGGAAGTCTCAAATTTCAGACAACGTTCATTTCTCCAAGCACTGCTTATAACACTCTAAAAGATGTTCCAGGAGAACTTTAAATTTATACCTATTTATTTAATGACAGCTAAAAAGCTGTGTCAGATCTCACAGGGCCTGGGGAATTTAAAAAACAAACACTATCTAAGCTGACAATTCTTGTATTAACTGTTCATCACCTTCCTTCAGCCTTGTAATTAGCAGAACAGCTATCAACAATGCTCACCCTAGACATACAAAAAAAGCATCAAACATGAGTCAGTTTTGTTGGTTTTGGGTTTTTTTAAGAAACAAAGTAGCAATTACTTGGGTATATGAAGTGGCATTGTTTAAATGCGTTTATGTCTTGAAAGTCACGTGAATGGGATAAAAATCATTAAATTATGAAAAAATGGTATTTGCTGCATGTAGTGTTCAACTATTTTAGAATTAGCTTGCTGCCTTTTTTTAAAGCTAAATTTATGAACATCATAAATCATTGACTGATTCAGGCCATGCATCCATCTCGCCCAGTATTCTGCTGTCTCTGACCATGGCAAGAAGAGCTGCACATGACCCTGGCCTTTTCTTCTAGCATTCCCCCGGCATTTAGCACCCTACTAGAGATGTCAGCTGGTCCAGCCTTGTGTAATCCTCTGAGTAGTTGTTTGCAGGCTTCATGTCTATGCATTTGTCTAATCCATTTTTCAAGCTGATGATACCGTCTGCCTTCATCAACCTCCTGTGGCTGAAAGATCCAGATGTTTGCGTTTGCAGTCTGCTTGGAAAAGCATTTTATCTATCTAGCTGCAGCTCCAGGAATCAAGGTTTGAGCAAAAAAATATAGGTAGTAATAAGAAAATATTGATAAGATACTAAGTCTGAAAAATCCATGACTCCTGGCTTGTCCATTACTTCAGAAAGGTGAAATGCTTCACCTGGTTCCACTGCTGTACACTGCTTAACACTCACATAACACAAAGATACAAAACTGAGCACCTTAGATTTTATGAGTTACCAAAAGTATGCATTTTAAAAGGTGATCTTCTTTTTCGTAAGGCAGTGTTGAATATCCAAATCCATATTTTGAACTGACACATTGACAGTTTTGTCAAGCAGCACAAATTAAATTTTACTAACATCACCTTTCTTTTAAAACTGGGACACTAATTATACAGAAATTGACTTTGAAGGGCATGTATTTCTGCTCTGGAAGACTACAAAACTCATTTTCCATGTCCAGTGAGGGCAATAAAATACAAAATTAGCTGGAGTCATAGCAATTACTGCTCCAGTTTGAAAGCCTGTCATGTTTTAGATGCAAGAGAATAGTATTAACCAATTGAAACTGAAATTATATTGTAACTTAATGACTGCATGTTTATGCAACCAACTTGGAAATACCAGTTTGGAAGTAATTTCTGATTTTACAATCCGTTTTTATGTTAATGCCAAAACCAAACACCTGTAACACCTGCAAACAACAAGGTGTCAGCATGTGCTGAAGAAGTATGCTGTATTATTAGGCTCTCAGTACAATTTCCCTTCAAACTGTAAAGGAAGTGTTCTTAGAGCTCTTCTAAAACCTGCATGGGTGCGAAAGGGAAAGGAAGCAATCTTACCTCACAGCTTGTTCATTCAAAGTTATTAGTAAGATTTTGTAAACAAAATTGCACAAAACAGCAGATACAGTTTTATGTTAGACCACTGCTGCAACAAACAAATCAAGTCTGCAAGCAGAACACAACATCTAAGAGGAAGGAAACACAGGGAAAGGAATCACCATATCTGAAAACATTCAAATGCATGCTTGCAGTTAACTTACTGCTTACAGTATCATAATGACCTCTGAACACCCAAAGATACCAAATCATCATCCAAAGCACACAGGGCTGTTATTAATAATAAGGAACTGAAATGGGAAAGAGATATTGAAGAGAAAGAAACAAACATACCAAATCTAGAACAGAGATTGCTGGCACAGCAGTCTGCTGCAGGTAGTAAGAAAGGGGAAAAAAAAGAAAGATGCACAGTGTAAATAAAGATAGGTTAGATATGTGCTATTTCAAAAGCATTTTCTTTTATTTGTTTAGTTGGCTGCTTTAGAAGGAGGAACTGAATGGACATAAATGTGAAATACAGAAATGAAAACAAATAACCCAAAATTTTTATCAGTATTGACTTATGCAACACCTCAGTAGTTCCGCAAAGATGCTACTTAACTGCATCTCTAAAAGTGAAATGTAATCAAAATGCAAACATGAATTCAGTTCAAGACAACTGTTATTTTTTCATTTCAAAATGTTCCAAAAAGCTGGAAGAACTTCATGCACAAATAGTGTTTTAAAGCCAGCACTTGCAGAGAAGACTAATATCGTTATGTGATACAATTGGCTTTTTTTTTTAATTAACACATAGCTTTCTTAGCCTCGCCACAGTAAAATTTTTAAGACACTGTTTGTTAAAATGGCAGTTCTACATGAATTTTTTTATGCCCATAGGTAACTGTCTATGTGCCACAAATTGCCTGTTAGCAATGCTGGACTTCAGGGAAACCTGTTTGCTGAATACATATTTAGCTTTTTCTTTCTTCAGTTTCCAAGTTTGAGGTATCTATTGTTCTAGACAGTAACAAAGTTAGGTACAAGGAAAAAAAAGGAAAGCAATGCAGACTGCAGCGAATATGAGAAGAGTAAGTTTAGGAAATGAAGCTGCCAAAACAATCATGAACTCAAATCCTACTCAAGCCACTAGCTATTTCTGAATGTCAAAACAAGCATGTCCAAACATTTCTCAGGAATTAAACATTGCTTATCACAGAATTAAGTCGACTTTTCAAGACAAACACACAGAAGACACTGAACATATTACAGAGCTAGCTTTTAAGCCTGGAAAAGCATAGCTATTGGTATGTAATTTTGGAATCCATGCTGTTATTCAGAAAAGAACAGATTTTCCTATAGACACTTTTTCTCAATAACAGTAGATTTAGCAGAGTCTTGGGAGACAACAGCCACCAGCAAAACTGGTTAAAAATTTCACCGTACTATTCAGTTTTATTATCTTAATACATATATTATGAGCTTTCACAGAACTGAAGCTAAGGTAAGCAAACCACAGATGCTGATTAAACTGGACATCATGAAAAATCTGGGCCTGTAGGAGCTGGAGCTTTAGACAGGGTGTATTAGCTATTACACCACCCAAAACAACACAGCTCAAGCAATGCTCCCTCCACTGCGGAAGTCAGCACTGAGAGGTGGTAAAGGTAGAGGCAGCAGCTGTATCAGACCAGCAAGTTGGAATTTCTGTTCAGCTCACTACTCCTGGAAACAGTATGCATTCAGTGTCTGCGTTCATGACCCAAGACTATAAATAAAAACTTTTAGCGGTAAATACACTGGGGAGGGGAGGGAAAAATCACATTATTTTTGTTCCTGATTCTCCTACAAACTTTCGTAATTTTAAATGTTTTTGCTTACCTTTCTGCAAGCAAATTTCTGCCATATTTTACCTTCTAACCATACTCTAGGTATATGGTAAAAAACCTTTATCCGAAGGGAACTTTTCTCTCCCCAAAACCAGAAAAGTAAATTCAATTGCTAAATTGAATTCTATAAAAGGTAACTTTGACATTTTCACAACACATTACTTAACTGATGAAACCACTCTAAGTTATTAATTCAAGCCATTTATAAGAAAGTATCATCCTCCTTTACTCTGTAAGAACACCAAAATACTCAAAGCATGAAAACCCACCAAGCTAGAAATTTACAGTATTTTTTTCTAGAAAAGATTTTACCCTTGCTCTTCTTTCTGCCTCCAGTCGCTGCATGATGAGCATAGTATCCACCTCATCATCCTCCTCTTCATCATCGTCTTCATCCTTTTGCTTTGATTCTTGCAGTCGCTTTTGGAACTGCCACTCAAGCATGAGTTTGCGGAGGCGGTCGTTTTCTTCCGCTGTACGATCAGGCTTGTTCTGAAGTTCCTGAATCTCTTTACTCAGCATGTCCACAATGTGCATCTGTTGCTGCTTCTCCAGTTTCTCCTTTGCATCCCGTTTCCACGGATCTGGAGAGAGGCTATCACCAGAGGACAGTTCTTCCTTGCTGATAGTAATGTACTGTAAATCTCTCCGCTCAATAGTCCGCGGCTGCTGTTGGGGCTGCAGCTCTCGAATAACTGTTTCTTGAGACCTCTGCAAAGTTGAGGGTTTTTCTGATTTCACTTGTTGAAGGGAGACAGGAGGAACCACAGGCTGAGCAGGAATTAGTGGCTGAGAACGCATTTGGCCCAGTTTTCTCTCCTGCTCACGACGTTTCCTTTCTCGTTCTTCTTCCAAACGTGCCTTTTCCTTTTCATACCACCTCTGATGCTCTTCTCTTTTTTTACGCTCAGCAGCAGCTACCTGGGAGGATGCTTGTGCTCCTATCTGATTTGGAGGAGGAGGGGGAGGCAGAGGCAAATCCATTTGTAGTTCATCAAATTCAGCAGCATAATGCACTGGAGGAGGAGGTGGTGGAGGGGGAAGATCTGTTCTGATGGGCTGGGAAATGGCCACTGGAGTTGGCTGGCTAGTGGCTGGAGTTTTCCAACGACCAGGTCCACTTTTAGTTAAACAAGAACCAGGCGACACTGGTTTGGAGGAATGGTTCAGGTGTTCCTGGCTAGATGTGCTAGAATCCACAGATGAATTCATCCACTGATCGCTGTCTGACTTCCGATCAATGTACTCCACATCCTTCCGTATAACAACTTCCAAACGATTCCTCTCTGGCTGGAAAACTTTGTCTCTGAGCTCTTCCTGGGAACGAGCTACACGCTGAAAAATATTAAACAAGGCATGTGTATCACAGTCTATCCACATTAAAATATATTTGAAAATAGCTTGCAAAACACATTCTTATTACTGAAGGTAATTACTTATAATGAATTTCAGCATTTTCCATACCCAGTAGGTTTCCCAAAACCAACAATAAAATATTCTTCTCAGTCTTCTTAACTCATTCAAGCGATGAAGACTTCGCAAGCTCCTGGTAACTGGACTGGGAGGAATGATGAATGCAAAATGGAGTTTAAGCTAAAAACCTACCCAGCTTGCATAGTTTCTCAGGACTATCCCTGACACCCCCTCCCCCACATGTGAGCACGAGAGTCCTGGTAGCTCTGAGCAGTGGCTCAGTCATACCAGCTCTGCCATTCAGACTTCAACTGGCTTCACTGAACATCTTTCCTATTGGGAAAGCAAACACAAAGGCTGCAGAGAGAGAGAAAGAGAAGAGCACCTCTGCCTATCCTGCTTCATTAACAGGAGAGATGTCCTGCAGGAAGCTCCCATTACTAACACAATTCAGGGTACAGAATCCAGGCAGGCAGTCTAATTCTACCTGCTCCTGGAACATGAGTATAATGGTCTGAGATTTTTGTCACTTTAGTGCATCAAACACCAAGTCTTTTTCTATAGAACCTCTGGGTCCCATTGCACTGAACAACCACCTGAAAAGGAACACTGGACCATAAATCAGGATTATTAAATCTGTTAATGATTTTCTTGAAGCAAATATTCATACTTTGAATGTTAGGAACTGCTAAGCACTGAACACACAATGCACCAATTATCAATAATTGAGAGAAGGCTAGCAAAGCAAACTCCTTTTATTTTCCTCCATCAATGACCTTAACCATGACCTCTAAAGAATGCCTTCTTTGAGAGGAACAAGTGTATTTTTTACGCTCTATTAGTCCAACAGAGCTGAACACACAGTTATTTGTGGTAGATTTGCTGTAAAGATGCACCTAGCCAAAGTTTGCTAATGCCTTCAGAACAGAAAACAGGCATTTAGCAGCTTTTTTTACAAGCCCAGTTTTCTCTGCAAAGATTGAAGTGTATTTTTTAATTTTTGTAAAAATTTTACTTCTCTTTTCTTCTAATTTTCAACTTAAAAGAACTATTGTCTGGCAGGGAAAAACTATTAACACTTTCAGTGCTAGTAAGGAGTTAAAGCTTCTATTTTGTTTTAGCAAAATCCTTTTCTGCCCTGCCTTCAGCCTTAAGGCTATAGCTCAAATTCAGTGTCTGTCAACAACTTTAATAGATGGGCTTCATCTTTATCAGTTTTAACCACCTCATCTAAGCTACTCACTTAAGCTTGTTTTGAGCAGGGGAGAGATGCATGTCCAGGCAGCAATTACCATAGAATTCAGTTAAGACAGATGGGTAGGGGTTGTATTGCACTGTGTAGTTTATTTAGCTATTATCAATCTTACATTCTCTGGAGACACCCGCCTCCCCTTCTCCCATCACTGACAGAGAGCATGTAGATGTTAACTATGCAGCTAAGATTAAGCGAGATGAAATCAGGAAATGTGGAAGAGTTAAGCATGGAAATTCAGTAAAATATTTCTGTATCTATTTGCCAAAGTCGTTCAACTTGCAGCATTCCCTTTCAAAATTACCATCCTACTTTGAGCAAAACATCTATTTTTTTAACAGCCCAAATAACGAGAATTTAATCTCTATAATACTAAAAAAACACTAAAGCAAGAGTGACTTTTATTGAATTCACTTGCCAATACATGTGCAAGCAACCTACAAACAATTCTTTCTTTGCTTACTTCAACAGAATCTTAAGATAATTTACACAACACTTTTCCAAAAGTAAAAGATAAGCCTGGTGTGAGGCTCTGCTCTTATCACTAATTAAGAAATAGCAAAAAAAAAAAAAAAAAAAAGCTCTCTATATTTTTAAGTCTGGTGGATTAGAGAAAGAAGATAATCCAGTAACTAGATTTAGTAGATCTAGGTTTAATTTCCTGTATGGATTTGAGTGAAGTTCTCACTAAGAGGAGCAGAACAACATTGTGTTTGAATTTCTAAAAGTACAATGGGTGTAAATTCATTCCATGTCAAGATGCATCTACACTTTGATAATAGATACGATTTGATTTTGCTAAAACAAAAAGGATTTTGCTAAAACAAAATAGAAATAAAAAGAAATTATATATTTCTTTTTTTAACTAGGAGCAGGGAATGTGTTTTAGTGAACACCTTGGACAGATCTCAAAGAACTGTTTTATTTCAATTTTAATATTTTATCACTTAAATAACACACCCTTCAGGCAAACATTTTTTCCACATAAACGTTCTTTGAAGAATGAAGATTTAGTTTGCTTTTCAGAAAGCCACAAAACATTTTACAATATGAACCCTACTACCACTTACACCCCATTATCTCTAACACGGATAACAGATCTGCAGAACATGGTAACAAATTCTGTGAAAGGAAGGGGGGAAAAAAGGCAAAATGAGAAGGAAAAAAACTAAACCATAGGGTTCCTGAACCCAAGCCCATCTTGGCGAAAGTATAGTTGTTTCTATCTTATGGTATAGTTGTAGAGAATTGACTATTCTGAAAAAAGTCTCTAGCAGTCCAGGAATGGAAAGCAAGCAGTTTCTTTCTGATTTGTTTCCTCATACTGGAAAAAAATTACTTCTCACCTGCATGGTAGTATTGATAGAATGATTACTTTCTGCCTGAAGCTGTGGTTTTTCTTCATAATTCGGCCACTGACTCTGAGCTGGACCCATTCGATCCTGCGACTTCGAAGCTGGGAATGTGAAATATTCTCTAGTATAGGTCTGTGTTGGGATGGGATAAGCTTCAGGTCGTGGTGGCAGAATCTGTTCCTGAAAAAGGCAGAAAAAAAAATAAGGTAGGATTCTCTAATCACATAGATCTGTATGGAAGATTGTTCTAAAAATGCATTTTGCAAATACTTTCTTTTGGCTCCTAAGTGCGTTACTCATCTGGGAGAGGAGATGAAGACGTTGCCTAGAATCAAATATAACTGTGGCTATGACTCATGTTTTTATGGTCTCAAAGTGAGTATGCAACATTGTACAACCTAAGAAATCACAAGGACAACTTCAGGAACAGAATTTAATGAAATCATTGAAAACTTTCTCAACCTTTCATTAGCTGTAATAAGCAAAACCCCACCCAGTTACAAGCACCAGCACCGTGGTCAAATAGCTCAGTAAGACACTGGTTTGACTCAAGCACACTGACACTACTAATAGATAAAGAAAGATTAATAGCCAGCATTTTGCTTGCCATTTCTGACCTCTGTACAAAGATTTCCAGTAGAGACTGAGGTTATTTTGGTGGTAGTTCCAGATGCATAAGCATTCTTTCCCCCAGGGCTTGGAGGCTGATCTGTTGGAAAGTTAAAGGAAGCATTTACATGACTGTTAATAATAATTTACAGACCTTAATAAAGACCTAATAAAGTAAGAGTATGCACAAAATAACTGATTTTGTCTTTAAGTAGTTCTAGCAAGAAGCTTGCTCCAAATGTTACCACTACACTGGTATTTTAAAAATTCATTTTTAAAAACAGTACCCCCCTTTTGAATACAACAGCCTCTAAAACTACTGGAGGAGGAATCTATCCCTAAAAGAAGGATAATTTTTCTTACTTGCTACATTGGGACTGGAACGATGATCAGCCCTGTTCTTCATCAATCTGTCATCCCCTGGCAGCTTCTTTGGTTCACTGTACTCCGTCCACGGCAGCTGAGGACTCTCAGGTGATCCATTTTGCGTGGAATTGTTATACAGCTCAAAACCTTCACTCTTTGGTCGGGGTTTACCTGAGCCACGGCGGTCAGAAACTGTAACAGTTGGATATGTAGTTTCTCCTTTTCACTTAACTACTGCCTAGCGTATTTTTTTTTCAAACCAGAGCTACCTTAAGCTTATATTTAAAAATTAAGTTTCCAGTAAAGCAAATGCTAGATTTAAAAATCTTTATTTCTTCAAATATGCAATCCCAATCTTGTATCAAATACACAGAATTCCTTCTATTTGTATTCTTCAAAAGAACTTCTGACAAGGTACCACAACAATTGGAAAAACTAAATATATTATATTGAAAGGTCTCTGGATGACTGAGACATATGGCACCAGGGATGGTGCTGTCAACTGTGATAATAAGGATTTGTTCTTTTAACCCATTCTTTCCTATACTGGTACTACCCTGTATGTAGAAAATGTCTTCATTGACAAAACTATTTTATTTACAATACTGTTTTATATTGGACTTTAATATGTCTTTTGTTAGTACCCTGAAGTAGGATGATAAAATAAAACATTGGAGAAGCATCCAGGAACTTCTTATGATCAGACACTGAAACTTAAGGAGGAGATATGTTTCAACATTTCTAGTTAAAAATAACATGAAAATTCAATGGCAAAATACATTCCAGGGCTTCTGTTTACATTTATTTCTCTCCTACTAGTTACATTGCATTCTGTGGTTACAAGGAAGACATATTCTGAGGGAAGAGAAGCTCTTATGAAAGGGACAAAAAATGCCATTAAGTTTAATGCACTTTATATTAATTATATTCCATTTGTTAAAACAAAAATTTAAATCAGAATTGTGTTTAAATGCATAATTAACTTTTGAGAGGTACATGTGCAAAGGATTTATTAATTACTAGACTAGGAAAATTTCAAGCAGTATTTAAAACCAGATGAATTTCTGATAAGAAAGGAGATTTCCTTTTTCCTGTGCAATCATATTTCTTTTCTGATTTAGTATTAGAGTAATACTTGGTAAGATACTGTAAATTATTCTATTTTCTGCATTCTTATGAATGCAGAAGGCAGACTTACAAAGCTGTTATTAACATCAGTATTAGTATCTTTACCTCTTTGCATCATTGGGGATGGCTGATTAAGCAGGGTTGCCAGACCATGGTAAATTGCTCCTTGTTTTGCTACTTCTAGTGTTACTACAGAACCTGTCCTAGTCATAAGTTCTGCTGCCCTGCAAAAAAAGGCAGAGCAAATAAAACAAAATTAAATTAGGCACTGTATTACTTGGTCATCCTTATTATCAGTAATCTGTTACTTGATAAACCACTCTTTTTCAGATTAATACTTAAAATCACTTTGAAAAAAATTACAAGATAATGAAAAGAAGATAGGTTTATGCACACAGACAATACCTACTGGCAAGTACTATTTAGTCCCAGTTTCTGCTTCAAAGGTCAGAAGCCAAAGTATTTAAAATTAGACCTAAATAAAGATTGTTCAAAACCAAAATCCAAATGTATAATACAATCTCTTCTATGTAAATAACCCATATCGTATGAAAAGAAGAGAAAAATAGTACATAAACAGTTGAACTTGTTGCTAAGGTTATCCATAGGCAGTTATCAAATGTCAAGACAAAGCCTAAAGTGTAAAAAAAATGAGCTTCTGCCCATTTTGGTCCATTATTAAGCTAACATTTTCTTTGTATAAAAACAACCAAGGAAAGCATTCTGTACCTCTCCTGGGACAGGCCCACCAAACTTCGACCATCCACACTAAGCAACTGATCCCCTGCGGCCAGACGACCATCCTAAATACGTATTCAAGAGAAGAAAATTCATACACCAATGCTTACATGATCTCCATTAAAACAATCATTCATTCACACAAACTAGTAAACAAAGGATTTTCAAGCATTTCCGAAGGCTCTTACTACTTTTGTAATTGATGATTAAGAATATTACTAACCACATCTGCAGCACCTCCTTTCACAACAGACTTGACATATATTCCAAGTTTGTCTTGACCAGCACCCTACAGAGAAAGAGGCATTAATTTAGTTAATTTATATTTGATCTCTTAAGCACACCACAAACTTTAATCAAAATTTTACATGGCTAAGTAAACCTCTACTTTCTCATTACTTTTATGTATTTTCAAACTGGAGAAAAACCAATTATTCAGAGAAGAGTGACATTCAATTAAACTCATATGAAAAATTTAATAGTAGGCCTATTAAAACTGCAAGCTTTGTTAGAAGCAAAGAATATCTGGTCTTAATGCAAGCTTGAATAAAAAAATACATTAACAAACTTACACTTTAGAAGTTTGCTCTAGTCTCCTTCTAATAAGAAATACTTATTTGCACTTTTACACACGTTGTTATTTATATCTCTTTGTATTACGTTTTTAAAGAGAGCACTGTACCCCAGTGAAACAAGGTAAATTGTAGATTACATGAAAAAGAAATAGAAATGTTTTTTTACATTCATTAGGACTGTAAAGGAGCCGGTGTAAAGGAACAGAGAGTATCTTTACCTTTACATAAACAAGTAAAGCAGACATAAGTATTTTAGAATTGACAGAGCCAATACTTAAGTCTAGTGCAAAACCATGCAATTTTGTTCATAAAACATCTTTCTCAAAAGTGTTCTGCTACATTTTGAAAGGACTGTTAACAGTGAACTTATTACAAGACAGATACCAACAGATACCAAGATACAAGAATGGAAGCATCTATTCAAGCCATGCTGTTGCACCATCCACATGCTCCAATGTACAAGACACCACACAAGTCAGTCCAAATGTTAGTATCACAAACCTTTAAATTGTCTCTTATAATGTAAGACTATTACTTGTCATTTATCTACTACAGCAAACGGTGCCATTTTACTCTGCAAGTCACTTAAGAGAGTGCTAAGTACATTTTCAACAGAGCACAGACTTAATTGTAACATCATTTTTCTAATATAGCCCCCCAAGTTGCTTTGATATTGAACACACAGCTTCCTCCTTTCTTTCCCTCCTCCTTTTCAACTCTTTTGTTTTGGCAGCAAAAGCATGCATTGCTCCCAATTTTATAAAAGAGTAAAATAAGAAGCAAGGTTTTTGAAGATTATTCAAAAGCTGGTGTTACACAGACATGGTTTTCTACACAAATGAAAGACCTATTTTCATTAAGTCTTAGGTTAATCCCAAATGTTTACACAAAAGATGCAGAAAAAGAATTCCTTCAAGTCTTATGATTCCAGATTAACATTCTACGTGTCCAAATTTTTCATAATAATTGCTTAAGTCATACTTATGGATAAAAAGGAAAAAATGAAAAAAATAACTGAAATATGGATACTTTCTTTGTCTAGAAAGAATACAAAGAAATTAAGAGAGTTTAGTTCCTTTTTGTTTTTTGATTTTTTTTAAGCTCTAAACAAACATTGCCGTAACTACAGAATAATTTTCACTTTATACCAAAAAAATTGGCTGAAGTTATATGAAACACAAGTCAGAAGACAGCTAGATAAATGTAATGGAAAATGAAATCATGCTTCACAAATCTCCTTGTTTTTCCCCCAAGCAACCAAGATGTATATGAGGAAGGGTGATCTAGCTGAACACCTAGACTTCCAAGATGTACATCACAAGATCTTTCAACAGGAATTCTTCAAGACTTCAAGGTGACACACAATAAGAAAGATCTTGTCCTTGTGCATTAATAACAGGTTCAATAATGGATCAAAAGTTGTTAGTTTTCACAAGGAATGGAAGTTTGCAGAGGAGCCCTAAATGTATGTGCTGTTTACCATGCTCTTATGTGTTCCCAAAAAAAGGCAATAATGTAAAATGCAAATAATGTAAAATAATGTAAAAGGCAAAAAATAACAATAATGTAACTAAATGTACCAAAAGAAGATTCATCAAATAAGGCAAAACCAAGAGTTGCAGATGTATCACATGATGCTGAACACTGGAGCAGTAATGGGGAGAAAATGTACTTCACTGGCTCAAATGTGAAGTAACATTTCAACTTTCTAAGGTGCTGGTTCCCATCAGGGCACCGATGGCAGAAACAGTTACCACCTTTCCTTGCTGGGAACTGAAAATTAAATGATAACGTTTATATGTCCCTTCCTCTGCCTCCAGCCACTAAGTATACCTGAAGGCAAGCACCTTGAATTCCAAAGGGCAAAAGAATGAACAGCAACTCACCCACCCACCCTTGCAATTATAACCTCATGCATCACATCTGTCATTGCAGGAACCAAACAGCAGCTTTTCTTGGTGGCCACGCTGACCAAGGATAACCAGATTCCTCTGAAGCCACCTGGAATTGGCAGCATTTTTGTTCAGTCCTAACGTCAAAGGATGCTAGCAGGAATCTCTTCCCCTTAGGTCCAGAAATTCAGACAAAGATCTGTCTCACACAATGATTAGGTAAAAACAAGCAAAGCTTTCTTTGGAAGAGCACTGCCACTTAAAACAGTGCACACATTAATCACGCAACTTTGGTACTAATTTATTGCATCAGACACTATATTCATCCATATACATCAGCCTTTTCATGCTTGATTATGACTCTTAGGCACATTAAACAAAGTTGAAACCTTCTGTATAAGCCCATGATATGTGGCTTATATTAGTTTGCAAATAATGATGAAATAAACATTTTCAATCCTACAAATACCCATAAGAATGGTTTCTAAACTGACTTTAACTCCTAAGGTTTAGTCACTGCTTTCAGAGCCATCTTTTATCAGCTCAGAAATCTGGAAGCCAGCAGAACAGAAAAGAACAAAGCAAAAACCACCACGGTCAGTAAAAATCTAAAAGGGTCGCACTTAGAAAACTGCTTAGAATTCTGATTACTCCCTTACAAAATGACACTATCAGAACCATAAGGTTCAGGTGATAACAAGAGTCATCAGAAACATGGAGTATCTTTCTTCAGAGAACCAACTAAGCAGATACATGGGCTCCTCAGCTCAGCAACAATCAAGAAACTGAAGGCCAATGGGATTAGGAGCTGCACTGATAGAATTATTTATCATCTCTCTAATCAGCCAGTAGAAAATGCTTTCTTACTTCTCCTATCACATCTAGCACGGTTTAAATAGTAAAACACAAACAAAATGCAACCAACCTCCACCCTGCAAAACATTTTCCATAGGATTTCATAATTAAATTGGGAAACAGCCAGGAACAAGACTGCTGAAAGATGCTGAAGTGTAAACAGAATCCAAGATTCTCAGTAGGGCTGTTTGAGGCTTTAGAGAAAAAAACAACCAAACAACATAACCCCCCCTCCCAGACAGATACAATGCACTCTGAAATTACAGAAAGCTAGAAACCAGGATGAACCATAGAATAGTTTGGGTTGAAAAGAACCTTAAAGACCATCTAGCTCCAACCCCCTTTGCACAGACAGAGACACCTTCCACTACACCAGGTTGCTCAGAGCCCCATTCAGCTTGGCCTTGAACACTTGCAGGGATGAGGCATCCACCACTTAGCTGAGTAACCAGTTCCAATCCATCACCACCCACACAGTAAAGAATTTCTTTTGACCATCTAATCTAAACTTACTCTTTTTCAGTTTAAAGCCACACCCCCTTGTCTGTCTGGCTCCCTTTAGGTATTGGAAGGCCACAATTAGGCTACTCTGGGGCTTTTACTCCTGGCTGAACAATCGCAGTTCTCCCAGCCTTTCCTCACAGGAGAGAAAGATCTTACACTTTTGCTATGTTCTTTGGCTAAAGGCAGCACAGCTGGAAGATGCCGTATCAGTTGGATTTTTGCTCTAACTGCGTCTATACTCTAACCCTGACAGTAATTCTTCATTATGATTCAAAGGAGCTGGCATTTTACTCCTCATTGCTTCTTTTCCAATGTTTTTATGATATCTATACAGTTTGTCAATCTCATTCCTGTTCTTTTAAAGGAAGTTATGAGCAGATGTATTAGCTCCAAGTCATCTCACTTAAATACAAAACTAATCCATTTTGAAAGCATAACAATTATTTAAAAATAAATCTCTGTTCAGATTACATTTTAAAAAAATCTTTATCAGTTACCACATCTACTCATGTCTTATTAGGACCAGTGAGCTTCTCCTCTAATTCACATGTCATTTAACATGTTTCTAACGATATGCATATGCTTTCATAAGCTTGGGAAGACTTCTCACTAAACACCCTTAAAATCAACTCATCACCTTCCCTTCAACTTTTACCGTAAGCTTTACGGTAACTTGAATCCGAATTCCTAATTTCTATTGAAATAGACTTGATTTTTGCTTTGGTTCTACCTTCCATAAGGCTGCATTAGAAGGAAATATACAATTTTCAGAAACACAGAAAGGTTCTTAATATGTAGTAACCCATACTAAACTCTAGAGTAAATAAAATTCTCATACACTCCACATGGGTTTTCCTGTTTTCATTTACTGGCTTTACACTAAAACAGATTTCTTTGTAAACTACTTATTAAACTGCTTTTCTTTCAAAGGAATGCAAAGGTCAACATAATTAAAACTATTCCCCCACAAATAGAGCAATAACAAGTGTGTATCAGTAACAAAAATATGATAAACCTTCTTTTCACTTCATTTTATTTTCTCCAATCGTTAATACCAGAAGCATGTGTATCCATATGGCTTTTAGTCCAAACAGACAGAAGACCACAACTGTAAAGGAGTCAGATGACTGTGGAAAGCAAGAATGCAGTAAGCATAAAGAGATGGCTTATTCCCTTTCCCCGAGATTAACATACTGGAACCTACAGCATAATTTCTCAAACATACATAACCAAATACAAAATCATGAAAACCTTAAGTATTTTTCAAAAAATAATGTAAGATATTCTATATTTAAAAAAGCCTCACCCACTGTACCACACTTTCTAGTGCTACCAATCTACCCATTTCCTTTCACACTTGATGCGACTTTTTCCTGCAATCCTTGCAGAAAGTAAAAGATACCCTTTGGAGGAAAAAACTGGGAAATCCTCCCCTATAAGTAATAGTTTAAGGAAAAAACCCACTAAACTACTACTGCTGCTTCAGTTTACCTGGGTGACAATATTCCTGAACTGAACTGACTCTAACACTACTCTGAAGACTTCTAAATAATATCTACTTTTATAATGCATAGCCAAAACAGAACCCTAGGGCAAAAAAAAATTTCTATAAGGAAGATCTTAGCTGAATATAATTCAACAAATAGTGAACTGGGGACTGAAGAAGGGAATATGGTATTTAAAAATGCTGATACCTGATGTACGTCAGACCTAAGCTTCGATATGAGAAACACCTCCATTCTGTGCTTTTACAATCCAGTTAAATAAACAATACACAAAAACTTTTATACACAAATAAAGTGCATAAAGCAGAGAGAATTAGTTTGGAGGCCAGCAGTGAAGCACTATCCACACATTTCAGGATTTTTTAAGTCCTATAATAATAAATAATTACAGTGACAGTAGTTGTGCACTTACACAGAGTGTCAGGAAGAAACCCACCTGTCTGCTCCCATGCTGTCTCACACTTGGAGCTGTGCAGGCACTACTATGTTGTGGCAGGTCCCATGACAGACCTGGCTGGAGACTCAGCTGATCCCTGTCTCCAGTTCCCCTCCTCCCAAATACAAGCTTTGTTTTCAACTTAATCAGCTTCCCTAAATTGTTTACAGAACAGCATGACTGTTCATAACAGCACAGGAAAGGAAGTTGCTAGGAGGGGCCTGGATCATTCAGGGAGGTTAATTCCTTTATTTGGTGAATAATGTTATTTTCAACCCAACAACTTAAACCATTTGAAATTCCTAAATCCTACTATAGCTCACCTATTGACTTTTCAAGCAATAGTGTAGTGTCTGCAAAACAACTGTATTCTAGTGGGAGCTGAGCCCTAAAACAATTGCAAAACAAACACCCACATACATGCAGGTTCCCACACAGAGAAGTAAACGACACAGTGGAAAATGTCTTCATTTTTAAGCTTTTGAACGCCTGCATGGCAAACGCACTGAAAAGACACTTCCCAATTTTGCCAAGTCCCACCCATTTCCCTTCTAAATGTAAAAAAAATCCTAACTTTAGCAGGGAATGGAGATAATGACACATGTAGAACTGATCAAAATGCATCTGGCTAAAAAACACTACGCACTTTTACTCATGTAATTGCACAATGGGATAAAAATGTTATGTTCCTGCCCCCTTTTTTTTCCAGAGAGCTTTATTAGGTCTCTGAGGCAAAGCATGAAAAGATTCTTGAAAATAATCTTCTCCATGCTTGGGCTTATTCATCTTTAAGATGCAGAAAGCCAACACATGAGGGAAACTGAGGCAAGATATTAAATCCAGTATCCAAGATGAAGCCACACATTTGCATGAGATGCAATACCTGTATCAAGATTTTCTAATTATCTCACACTTATCTTAAGAAGTAATTAAATGTTTTAAAAGAGCACAAGTTGAAAGATGTTAACACATTGCACTTGCAAGTTTGTCATGCACTTGGAGTTTAGTCAGAGTATGTGAATAATTAATCCTAAATTTGCTGTGGTTTACAGGTTGGAATCCTAAGACAAAGGACAACTTTTCCATTTAACTGGAATTTTAATAACTTGAATTTTAAAAGGTTTCCTAATCCTACTTGGGAGGTAAAAATAAACACAGGACACTTCTGCATACAGATGTCTGCTAGAATGGTAACTTGGGTCATTATTCTAAACCTAAATGAAGAAAATGTAAGGGAAAATGTTTAAGTGACCAAACTACCATGTAAAAACGAAATAAACAAGGAGTTCTCCGTTACTGATAGACTAAAAGGAGCTACAAGTCAAGAGGATAAATGAAAAACTGAGGTATGAAACACTATCAATAAATCCAGAGATTAAAACTCACCAGGAGATCTGCTTTCCTTAGACCTACCTTTATCTCATCTGTGTGGCCCCGTACAGGGTGTGACAATATTTAAAGTTGAACTGAAGGAAGATAGGGAAGCTTTTAGAAAAGAGGAGTAGCTTTATTTTTTACAAGGCAGGCTAATCTGAAATAGTTCTTATCACAGAACAAAAACATGTTTAGAAAAATCTTACAAGATGGAGTCTAAAATTACAACCTAAGGCTATAAATAAAAACAAAGGAAAATAAAAAGCAAGGAAATAAAACACAGAGAGGGTTTATTAGACATTTGGATGATGATGATGATTGTTGAGTTTCCTATCAGTACTGTTCACAGGCCATGAGTTGTAGAGTCCACACAAATCTAACTTCACCTGAAAATATGACCAAAGACTGGAGCAGAGAACAGCTAACCAGCTGGAACTGCAGCAAGAGCTTCCAATTCTTTTAAAAAAAACACTACTATTTATCTTGGAGATGAATGAATTCAGTCAGACTGGAGCCAACAAAAAACCCATTAAAATCCAACAATTAAAGTGGACATTAAAATCTCACCTGAGAGATAACTCTTTTTTAAACATACATAAATAACATTGGTATATTCTGACAAATGTGCTCTTATACATAGACACAAATACATTCTTCTCAACTAATTCAGGAAAAGTGCTTGCTAAGTACTCATATTTGAAAAATTAAGACGTAATGAAGACTTTGTAAACTTTCACTTATAATTTTCTTCTAAATAGCAGTAGGATAACTGGAAAACTTGAGGTAGATCCTAGGACATATCACTTTTCATAAAGGAATTCAGTAAAGAATTCATTGAATAAACAAACAAATAAATTAACTGAATTGCTTTCCTGTAGGACCTGAAAGATTGGGATGGTTCTGAGAACTCATACAACTATGGCAATCCATAGCAGTTAAAGAGCCAATTTTGGCACCTCTGGTCAGCACAACTTCAGCCTTTACAATGCTGATAACATTATATTTAAGATGTCACTGACACAGGGCAGGGGAGCAAACAACTAACCACTACAGTACCTCACTAAAACAGAACCTGAAAGGTGAAGAAAATAAACAACCTCCCTCCATAATTACATTTCTTCAATCTCAAAAAAAAAAAACCCAACAAATTCACTGGGAACAGAAGGATAGAAGGAAAACTAATTCGATACAACAGAGCCAAGTAGATTTAATGCATTTAAAAAAAAAAAAAAAAAAACTCAGTTGAGACAATGCTGCACAAAGATTTTATACCTGTTGTCCAAAAGGGTATTTGCCCCTTTTAAGTCTGGTACAATTTTCTGCTTAATTACAAAAATTCTGTCATGTTAAAGAAGCCAAAGGACCAAGCTGGATAATGTAATCTAACCTCAGTTTTTGAGATAGCCTAACAAGAAACAAGTCCTTTTCCATCACATCCATTTATAATATATCAGTACATAGTAGCCCATGATTGTCTGCACAGTGAGGATTATTTTGCAAGCCCCTCCTTGCTCTAAAAGGATTGTGCCCAAAATATTGCATTTGCTTAAAAATATCATTATGAAAACTGTAGAAATAAAAGAGGCAGCATTAAAGAATACCCAACAAAAACAAACTTCACGGCTACTTCTATAAAGTATTCAGACGAATGAAGAAAATAACAAGAGCAACTACATTGACCTAAAAAAAGAAATTGCTACTCCTACATCAGGAGGATGTACAAAAGTACCACAGTAACGAACTAATAAACATGACAGATTTAATCAGAGTAGTTAAGGAGAACAGATTTTATTGCTAGTGTTGCTATGTCACAACATGAGTTTTATAAAACTTCCTTGTCAGTAACAGACACAGGAAACTTTGTCTCACATACATTCCATCGGCCATAAAACCAGAACACACCATATAGTGCAACTGTATAGAAAAGTCACAGTTTGAATAACAGGAATAGCCGACAGACTTCTTAATGGCAGCACCACAGCTACCCATGAGCTAGTGAGTCACCACAGAAGCATTAAAAGCAGGCAGAAGAAATTCTGCTTGCTCCTCCTTCCCATTTGGTATTTGCCAGGACAAGCAGCCATAAAGGCATGGTGAAAACAACAGCCAGCTCCTTCTAGTGAGAATCAACATGCAGCTTCATTCCCAGGTGAGCCACCCATGCTGTGACATGCTCATGGGGACCTGCCACCTGCAGAATGATGGCTTGGAGGTGCTGAGACACCACACAGCCCCACCAGTATCCCAGTCTAAAGAATGAGAGGGAGTGAAGGTCCATCTGTAGACTAGGCGCTAACCTCTTAACAGCTGAACTACTCCCATGCCCCACCACATGTAGGTGGATCACAAACCAGCTGTACTTTCTGTGAGGTTAGCAATATTCTTGCAGTTTTAGGAGAGCTGTAAAATGACCTGGTTATTTCAATACCTATAATGAGAACTAGAACTACAAAAACTATTATAAAAACACTTTTACAGTTGTTAAAAGTAACAGGAGAAATGTATTAAGTAATTAAGGAAAAACTATGCATCTGCAGAGCAGATCTGAAGTACAGCACCTAACCAAACCGGTGCTGCTCCAGACAATTAACAGGAAGGTCCTGTCATTACTTGTTCTGAAGCCTCTTTTGCCCACACCTATTGAGCTTCATACACTTTGTTTATCACTCTGATAAAACTAGAGCAATGAACAGCTTCCAATGAAGACTGACAAAATCACACCTGATTAAAAAAATACCCTTCAACAACAATTTTTTAAAAAAAGTTAGGTGTTTTAATATAAAAGCTGACTTTAATTTCCTTAAAATGTCAGAGTGCCTTCCTAATGATCTTTCAATATAGAAATGTACATTTCTGTCTTCAGTACATATACACATAAATGGTTTCACATAAATGGTTTCAGTAAAATGAAAAAGTAGTCCTGAACTGAAAGTATCTTCACTCTCCAATTATACTTTGAATCCACAGAAGCGTCATACAGTCACCAACCTTTTTAAGTAATACTCTAATTTAAGTGGCTTCAGATACTAAGACTATATGTCAAAGCATTTCAGTAGTTCACATAACCATACATCTTTTAAAATAAGTAATTTTCAAGATTTTCTTAAATTCTTCATATTTATGCAAACATGAAATAATATTTTATTTTAATAATGTAGGTATCATATACATGTGTGCACACATACACAAATATACCTTACTAAAGGTATCCATAATACTTTAGAGCTGACAGTTTTTCCAAGTCACTTAAGCTTCTGTGGTATTTTATAAAAATTAAACAGTTTAATACAGAACAAATCAGCTGCAAATAAAATGTGTTTAAAGAAAATAGCATAGAAATGTAGCTTATCAAGCCTGATACCAGCCATCAGGCCTTTTATCTGCCTATACCCAGAGTAGATTTCACTGATTTTTATCAAGGCTAATTCCTGATTCCAGATTCTTAAGCTTCCACAGAAGCTCTCTGCATGTTGTAATAAACATCCTTAAAAGCAAGTTTATGGAACAGAATCAAGTCTCATTCTGACTGCCCTGGTAAGAAATTAGTCTAGAAGCAATTAAATAACCCAAGCTTGTAAGCATTTTAAAAAATGACAGTTTACTAAACTATGCAGCAAATTTACACATTCACTCTCTAGGAGGCAAAAGCAAAGGTTTTTGACCACCCAAACACTCACATTCCACAAAGCTGCATGCGTTCTTTAGGTTGTATCTGGATGAGTATATATTTTATCTTCTTTAGGTACTAAACATACTAAGTCTAAGACTCACTAAACTACTTGCTGTGGGCCCAGAGACAGGAGAAAGGCCAACTTTGTAGCTACTGGCCCCACCTCTAGCAAGGGCAAACTTCTCTGGACTTGAAAATCAGAAAAACCCCACTTTCTCAGAGAAAGCTACAGCCTGTGTTGCCTCAAGACCAATGCAGATACTTCAGAAATCTGTCATCATTAGAGAAAATACTTTTCAAATATAAATGAGGTGAACCAGCCTACTGTATCTAAAACTGATCTGTTAGCTGTGGTTACAGCTGCACTGAGTCATGTTGTACCCTGACTTAAAAAGAATTTTAAAACTGACCCATACTCTACATACAACATACTTCTGCTTTCCCCTCTCACATGCTCCATGTCAGGGTCTGAAACCTAAATGTTTCTGGAGCTAGACAAAGTACAGTCACAAGTGGGCAAAATATTTCCAATTAAACAAAACAAGCACTATAAATTCAAACTTTAGTGATAATCAACATTATTCAACAGATAAAGAAAACTAAGCATTTAACTGCTATGACCAATTCCACAGCAGCTTTAAATTGCACTGACAGGGAAAAACAGACAAGAAGTGTCTTACTACACAGGAAAAAAAAAGGTAGATTGGCAGCAGTACATCCAACATTTGAAATATCCAATGACCTAGAAACTTTAGGTCTGGGGTATCCAGATGCTCTACTTACAAGAAACCTCTAAGGAAGTAAAGATAAAGACTGAACAGTTTTGTTGTTATTTTTAATGGAATAAGGGTTACTTGTTACTTTTTAATAAAAGAATGCTTAAAATAAAGATTGACTTGCACACAAAGCAAGCAAGTGAATATACTCTCATCTTCTAAATGTGCTTCTCACAGGACAACCCAGGATGTTCTGAAGTGGACATCTTGAATTGGCAGTAATTAATTATACTGTACTGTATTCTTGTGCATATGTAGTTGTATGGGGATTTTAACAGTGTTCAGCATGGAAAGCAGGTACACTGACACAAAGAGCTCTAGCATCTTCTGTGCTAAACAGAAATACATAAATTCACAACAGCATGATTTCTCTCACACTCCAGGAATGCAACTGGCCTAACATTTAATTCTAAGATTGGAATCAAGTATGCACAGTTCCTAACTTAACTCTTACTCTCATGAAATGGGAAAAGTGGTAAGTAAATGCAAAAGGTTTCATATACAACATTCGTAAAAGACTAAGCAAATTTTGTTCATTAGTCTGTCTTAACCTTTCTGAAAAAAGAAGTCTATTGTTATAAATGCTGCAACTTAATATGATATACTACAAATGCATTAAAGGCACTCTTAATTTTTAAAAAAAGAAATTAAATACATGAGCCTGTTTGATTTCATTTCTCTTTTGTTTCAAAGGAAAAACCTTTCACTGGGCTCAAGGAAAATATATTGCTTGAGCTCTATTTCACCAGACAAGGGTTAACTTTTTAATGTACATTTGCTATAAATACTCCACAAGCACTGACACACTAATAATACTCAGAGTTATGTACAAATCTACAAGTTGTACTGCAGGTTCTGTGATGCTCTTCCTCGGTAAGTCAATTCTGATCTTATGGTTCAGCTTAATTATGTCTGCATTAGGCTTCACAGGCAAGACATAGTGGGCAATTTATTTTGGAAAAAAACCCACCCTGTACCTCTGCACTTTTTCAAAGAAATGGCACTTGCCTTTATAGCTAAGGGTAAATTACAACCTAAAAAACCCAGAGCATTAACTTCCACACAATGCAGGCTCTGCAGTTTCAGATGGATACAATGTAATCCTAGATCAGTGTGTACTCTTAATACATACTATTAAGCACCTCAATTCCTACTCCAACTGAGAGTATTACTCATACAGTAAAAAGTCAACACAGAACTTACTAAGTTCCAAAAGTCTTTTCCATTAATAGGGAAAACAACAACAACAAAAAAAGCTGTATTAACATGTATCTAAACAGAATTTTCAAAGTTATTAGAATGCCAGAATTTAATGAAGCCTGGTACAGGAATTCTAGCTACAGTGTATGTGCACTACAATTTTAGCAGGCATGCTAAGAAGTGCCTGCATACACAGAGTATTAGTGCAATGAGGAAATGGCATGTAAATTTTAAAACTCACTTTCTTTCAGAAGGCCTAAAACACATATCTGGGTCACTATTTGCAGTATCAATCTAAATAAGAGCGAATAAATAAGACAAAACCCACTCCCCTTGAGCAGAGCTGAGGTCTCACAGCTATTGAAAAGAACAATCACACTGTGATGGTGTAACCTTCAGATTTTACAGAGAATATAAAAGCATTAAAAAAATTTTGTACAACATCTACAGGGCACCAAAGATTAAGCAAAAACT
The DNA here is from genome assembly GCA_013399945.1 of Ploceus nigricollis. NCBI lineage: Eukaryota > Metazoa > Chordata > Aves > Passeriformes > Ploceidae > Ploceus > Ploceus nigricollis. The sequence goes on along the minus strand of VXBC01001496.1, from coordinate 779,254 downwards.
CTGCTGGAAGTTAGGAATCAACAAAAACCAGGCAAACTGCTAACACAACAGCTACTTATTTGTTCATGATGAAGATTAAACTGGCAACTTACATACATACATATTTTATTTCTGTGAGAGTGAGAAATCTGTTCTGGAAATGAGAATTATACACTGTATTTTCCCTAAGGTCCTCCTAAGAAGCACGTTAAGGCAACACCAGTTGTTTAGTTTAGTAATTTAGTACTGAACACTAAAAAAAAAAAAACAAAACAAAAAAAAAACCCCAAAAAAAAAAACACCTCCACAAAATTTTAAATCTTATTACTGAAACATTTCAATTAATTGAAATTCATTTCATTAATTCAAGCTGAGAGTAAAGGCCAGAAAATTTCCTTAAATACTTAGAAAACACAGTCACAGGAAGGCTTTAAATGCTGAGGTATTTGAAATCTTAAGACCTAGAACACATGTAAAAAGCTAACAAAGTCAAAAAAAATTCTATCAACTGTCTATATTCGCAAATGCAGGTTAGATATATTTTTATATGTATATTTTTATGAGTATAATAAACTATAAGCATAATTTTAAATTTTGGGAAAAAAATAATTAAATGAATGTTTAAACCTGTTCCTTCTATAAGGATCTCCTACAAGACATTTGTAGAAAAAAACCTTCATAAAAATTTTACCTTAAAATTGATATTCCTGTAGTCTCAAACCCTCCTTAAATTTAATACCTTGAACTGACTGCTAAATATAAAATGACAAATAGTGGTTTAGAAATTAAAGCAACTTAGAATAATTTAACTTATTCTTAAGAACAAACAAGGTTGCCAAATAATGCAAATTATTTATGGGTAAGATGTTACAAATTTGATTTTAGAACAGTAAGTCCGTTCCCCAGAGTATTTACTGCTGAACTGTCATACTCATGTTTAAAATGCTTCTATTAAAAAAGAAACACTTTATCACCTCTCATACTATTTCAGTAAGCTATAGTCTGACTACCTGTTAAAAAATCCTAGAAAATACACTCTGATTTATGTGCCAGTGGGGCCATATACATATGTATTTTAAGGTCCTTGTATATATTTTAAGGTAACTACTTCTGTTGATACTACTAAAAGATGACTGGACAAGAAGTAGAAGTGTGCCATACTTTAAAGAACTAAATCAGAACACACTAATGAGTATAACCAGCGTACAAAGATTCATCAACAAAACTTGCTCTATCATTCCTGCAGGACACGGGAATCCTTCCTTTCATGCAGTAGGAATCTAAACAGAATTTAAATGCCTCTCCTCTGCGAACATGTTGAATAAGACACCCTAACTGCACTGAAGTTGAATGTTCTGATCTTTTCAGAAGGGTCTAGAGAGTATTAAAAAATCTTACACTGCTTGGGACATTGATTTTAATTATTCTACTAAAATTTTATAAGAGGAAAACAGACTTTTAGAGGAACCTGGATTAAAGCCAACTAATATGACAAGTAAACATATCACAGGTCATGCTATTCATGCTCTGGCACAGTGGTTATCCCAACTGAAACTTCAAATATTAATAGTCACTTCCACAAATTTCAGAAGTACATATGAAGAACAAGCTAAAAAATTAGTTTTTTCTTTCTAGATTTTAGAAAGTTAGCTACTAACATCTGACTATATTTAACTGCATGCCGTATTACATAGTTGCTACATGAACAAATAACTACTGGCAGGTTTAAACAGGCAAGAGAGCAGGAAAAAGTACAGGGATAGTAAAACTTCAGAGAAAAACAGTCCCAACAGAAACCTGAACGGACTTACCATGGATTCTGTTCTTCCAACAACAGAAAACCACATTTTGATCTCCGGGACTACAGATCCTTGAAAGAAAAAAAACAGTTCTCCACTTCTCTTCCAGCCCTCAACAGCAACCACCAGCTCTAGTCTGCTGGATTTTCCAAGATACCCATCAAGATAACTCCGAGCTCGATGCTATGACACAGTGTAGCATTTATCAACACCAGCTATAACCAATACAATATTCAGACTCTTACGTAATCAGTTATGCTGTTCTGACTTCCATTTACTTTAGAGGCTTTATTAAACTCTGAAAACTGCTAGAAAAAACAAAAAGGGAGCTCTTTTGTACTAAAGACAAAAAAACCTCCAAATTAAACAGGAAGTAATGTGCTGGCCCACAGATGGCTAAGAAGTCACATGCAAAAGCCCCCAAAAAAGTGATATATTTTTAAAGTAAACTGCATGCACACGCAGCTTCCAAATCATCTGGATTTCATAAAAACTTAACCACAATGTGGTTGGGAGTCTGGCAGCTTTTAACATCAAAACATCTTTCAGGGTTAGAGAAACCAAAGTCTGCACACAACCTCAAAAAGCAACACTGTTCCCTGTTCCCTATGCCCGACCACTCCTACCAACTACATTTCCATATTCCATTACAAAAGCTATTGCTAATAAAGCTACAGAGTATTACTGTAAGAAAATATGCAATATCTACCGAAGGGCAGAACAACAAGTTATTCTTCTGGATCACATACGGAGCTTTAATTTTAAATAAAAATATAAATTGGTTCAAAGCATTCAGTTTAAGAATTGCTGTTAGGTATTTTTCCAATTTATAAAAAACAAAACAAAACCCAAACAAGCATAACACTGTTTACAGTGCTCTGGAAGCTAACAGCTGTTTCATAAGTAAACTTGTTTTCTCTGCTATGTTTGCATATAGCATATGCACTTAGCTCAGAAGGGCTGTCCTGCCTCAGATAACACAAAAGTGAGGTGAATTACGTGATGCACTGAATTTCTGCTCTCTCTGGCACTCCTGGCAGGCCTTTAAAACTTCTAATTAAATAAAATATGAGTAGTTGTGACTAGAAAGTCAAAGAAGTAATGCACTTAAACATTTTACCTGTCTCTAGGTGGGAAGAGGATCCAACACAGGGTTCCCCAGGGACCTGACACCTTCATATACTCCTTTACTCACCTCTTCAGGCTTTGTTTCGGTTTCAATTACATTAATGTACACATGTTTGCAATCACCTAGTATCCCAAAGTAATACTTCTATCATAAGAATAAGCAGGTGCACAGCATTTCAATGCAAGTTGCATTCCTTCTCTGCTTGTACAACCTTTTCTTCAACTTCAATCCTTGTTTTTTGATTGCAGAACAGAAGGTGTAACAGTCACTTGGTAATAAGGAACATTTGGTGCAAAGGTATTATATAAGGTATGATTTCTAATTTTGTCATTAGAAACTCTTAATTGGCACAGACTTTAAGCCAATAAAACCTCAAAACTAATAAAAACTCAATCATTAGATTACAAACTTTTTAGATGTTTCCTCAGAGATGAACAGAGATTTACTAGGAAAGCACACATTTTTTTGCAATGGGTAGAAGGAAGAAAAACAGTCCATTGGTATTGTTTTTCTTTAAGATCTCCTGAGAATCTGCCCATTTTGTCCACCTCTAGAATATCGTCAAGCTGCACGTTAACAAACTCAATCCAAAGCCCATGACAAGTATGAGAAGCCCCATAACACGTAACAAGAAAGGCAGGTCAGCACTGACATGCAAAGGTATTCTCACAACATGTTACTGAAAGCAAGTATTTTGTCACATCACAGGAAAAGAACTGTTTTCCTAACAAAAGCTAAACAGATTCAGGGTTGTCCTTTACTGGTTGGAGCAGGCCTGTTGACCAGCTGCATTTTCTACTGCAACAGCCCTTTCGCAGCACTGTAGAAACCAATAGTTCATTAAACACAACTGGGTCAGCAGTCAAACTCGGCTCCTGTGCAGGGCAGCAGCAACTAGGTATTTCTGAAAGTATGAGCTTTCATTTCTTCAACTTTATGAGCACCTAATAGCCAACCTTTTACTACTAGAAAGTTTAGAAAAATCTGAATCTATTCTCACACCTGCCTCTCCCTCTCATTTCAGGCATTCCATCCAGTTAATGATTAGAAAATTTTAACAAATAGTCTACTGGACTTCTTTCTACATTTTTGAAGTTAAAAATGAGAATTTTAACTTTTATGCTGCTAAAAGATATACTACTTTAGACATGTAGAAAAATATGCTAGTAAATATCAACAATCTAAAGAATAGAAAGAAAAAATGCACCAACCCTTGCTAGCTTCTCAGTCACACTCACTCAATTCTCTAAGCTGTTCTGCTCTGACCAGATTGAGAAAATGAATGCTTGTATATTCTTTGTATTCTTCTTTACTTTTTTTTTATGAAGCCTATTACAGGAAAAACACGCTGATAATTACTCACAGTAAAGCAACTTTGAACCTCTTGAAAATAATCCTACTTAACTACTACAGCAACTTGTTTCAAACAATGCATAGGATCATTTCTATCCAATGAACACTCTGATGACTTCATATTAAGCAGAAGTTTCTATTGTACATACACCAAAACTAAAACAATCTGTTTCTTGCTTATTTCAGAGCAAGATTTAAAACATAACTGTTTTTATATCAGAATTCCAGTATTAGGGCAGCACACAGCAGTAAGATAAAATATGACAGCCTGAACCAGTGTTTCAGCAACTGTGCAGGTGAAAACTGTTCCTTCCATGACTGATCAAGTATTCCTTTACAGATGTCAGAACTCATGAAACATATTAAATAACTTGTAAAAAACTTTCAGATCAAGCTTATGTCCTGACCAGTAGCACTCTTACATATTGCTAATGGAAGCTAAATGTCAGTTGTTAAATCAACACCTAGAAGCCAGCCAGCTCCAATGAAAAATGAAACTTTTCCCCCTGTAATATGCTGCTTCATTCTAGATGAGAAATTAGATTTCACAGAGTAAAATGAAAAAAAATTACTTCCATGGCACATTTTGAAACATTCAACAGAAATGCAGATGGCAGTCAGAAGTCTGATACATATTTAATCCAGCGTCAAGAACAAGTATTTGCTTCTCAAATTATTAACCCACACCACTAAAATCACAGCAGAAAATTGAGTTACATTTTCCAGATCCTCAACTGTTTTCCTCAATAACTGCTGATTGTTGAGAGCTATACACCTGACACCAGATATTCCTTTACAGATGTCAGAAGTAATTCTTAAAAGCTGATACCATGCAAGATTACATTTCAAGAACAGACTGTGAAATGAGTGAAGGTTGTAAAAAAACCCAAAACCCCAAACAGTGCTGTTTAGAAGCAATTAACTATGTGAAGTAACTTAAAAGTAAAACAATCATGTTTTCAGCTCATGCACTGAGTGCCAAGGAGTACCACATTATTCTGAAGTTTCACATACTACACAGTGAAGAGACATTAGGAAAGACTTGTTCCATCTATTGTATACCACCTAATCACAACACAGACTTTTCAGTATCACTGCTGCATAATATATGACAAGTTTTAAACTCAAAAGATTATGTCTGCTATTTGATTCAGTTAATAAAGCAAAACCAACCAACTAGTGGAGTCTTCCATCTGGTGGCTGGAGCTGTATGTGCACTCTATACATTACTGTGTAGTGCTACTAGCTACAGCATATACCCACAACTTTGGCTATTATGCTGTAGGTCTCCACTGTAAAGAAACAAAAGTAAAACCATTCTTGCACCTCTACTCACAAGAAAAGGTGTTGTCTTCATGGCAGAAAGTATTCCAACTTTAATGTAAATATTTGAATTGTTTTGTTTATACATCAATTAACCCACACACACATTCTTTGTGTTTACTTCTTTACTTTCAGCAGAAGTGCTAAATACACTTCTTTATTAATTCCGTTTAATAACACTGCTAACTTTTGGCTCTGAAAAAACTGAATAAACCTGGAGCAGAGGTTTGAATTGAAGTGTCATAATAACTACATCTATATTTTGTTTTCCATTGTATTGTCCCCATCTGTGTATTCTACAGAAACATTTCCCAATCAGAATAAAAGCATGATCAACACAATGTGCACAAACAACTTAATGGAAATAGACTTTTTCCAATAACATTTTCCACAGCAGGCTTTTTTCAATAAGACTTAAACAAACTGACTTCCATACCTTGGCAGCAACGATGCTCAGACCCATTCCATTTTGTTTTTTTAGTGTTACAGTGATAATTTCAGGTTCTTTTCTCAAAGGCTGAGCCTATCAAATAGCGAAGGGGAAAGAAGAAAAAAATTCAGAAGTTCATATCCACTGCCAGGCTAGGAAAGTAACTAAGGAAAATAGTTCATTACAAACAAAACTACTTTGTTAGAGCAGCAGGTCTCAGACCCTAAAAAATATGTCTGGTATCTATTTTACAGGTAGAATAGCTAACATTTAATTAACATGGATTCATATTAAGTACTACACCTGTGTTATACTACACTGCTGAAACTTTGAGGTCTACTCATTGTTCCTCCTTCTTTAATTCAGTAAAGAGATTATTAATGAATCACAAATCTAAATGTAACCAGTCTATAAAATTGTAGTAACTTTTTATGAAAACTGAAGTCCAGACTCCACAGGCCCCTATTACACAAAGGTGAGGCCCCTATTCACCTCACAAAGGTGAGGGTGATCTACACAGAGAGCTCAACTTTTAGTGCTGCATCTAGAAGATGATATTATCTTTGCAGAATTATTAAGAAGCCAATTAATTTCAAAGGCAGAATTAAAACTTTGAAATAAATTTCAAAAAAATTTCCCTTCTGAATATTCTTGAATACAGCCAGAGACTCCAAACATGTTCAGCCATTTTTTTTTAACATCTTTCAACATTGCCAGTTCCTCAACTCAAAAACTTGTCGTCACAATCTTCATTAGCTGAAGAATGTCAGTTGGAGCACATTAGCTTGTACTCATACTGAAACATAACTGCAAGTTCCACAAGACCCATGACAAGTAAAAATATAAGCCAAGGAGAGTAATTTAAAAAATATTAGTACTTTTTGACTGAGTTCAAGTATTAGAAATGCAAGTAATTTTTAAGCCGAAAATACTAATTAAAATATGATGCTATTTCTGTTTAGTTGCTCCACAAATTATTTCATGTAAAGCCACCATCTTTCCAAAACCAAGCTGTTTGGCAACTTTGATATTCAAACAGACAAGCAGAAAAAACCCATCACAAAACAAACAAACAAACCCTTACAACAGAAAAGGAAAAAAACCTCACCTTGCACTGAAGGGAGACCCTTTTTAGTAAGTATAATGTAAAGGAAAACTAAAGATTTTTTTTTTTTCAGGAAAAAGCACCAGACTAGAACTTAATATTAAATATTTGGCTAGTAACTGCCAATTTATAAATAAAAGCAGCCTGCAGTTCCATAAGTTATTTATAGATCCACATCCATATACATTTTTGCCTGTGTTTCAAAGAAATTTCTTCACTGTTTATTCTCAAGTTTGGGGGAATATGACAAAGTTTACTTATGTGAAAATTATAAATCATGCTACAGCCTAGAAAAACAGTGACTTAAAAAGATCTCCAAGCAGCTCCTTAAATGCACCAATTCACTGATGAATTGGTTTAACATGTTTAACAGTGAAGCCTATTCTTCCTACTAAGACTAAAACTGATCACATATCTCAATGCCTTGCCAAGATTGCAGTCAGTAATTATTCACTGAATCAATACTTACCAGTTCAGCATTCTCATGGGACAGGTGACTTTCATAATCTGCACCTTCAAAGTATATTGTCCACGTGCCTGGTGACCGTGGATGAGGTGTTAGTCTACAAAAACCTAAAAGAAGAAGTAATGTCACTATAGTCATGGTACTTTCTCAAGGGATTAATCAACACAAAACAGTATTCATCTTTTTATATTCATTAATATGTCAAATCTTATATCTCAGATGCCATTATGGGCTTTGCTGCCATTTTATGCTATTACCTACAAAATCCTATAGTTCTATAGCTATTGCTTCTCAGAAGGATACTTATTTAAAAACACTGCAAGCTCATAGAAAACTCCAGGGCTGCAAAATATTGCTTTTACCAACCAGATTCAGAAGAGACATAAAACACCAAATCATCTTTTAGAATACAAACTACCAGAACTCTGATTAAAACAGTGCTACAGAAATCTACTCTGCAGAGGGTCTAGCTAACCAGGCTCAGCATAAATTTAGCAGAGGAGAAGCTCTGTGTGCACTCAATATGGTTTTAAATGTAGCACTGCAATTAACAGGTATTTAGTTTGATTTACTTTTTGTTAATTGAAAAACTCCTAGAATTTTGAAAAAGAAGACACAGCAGTTCAGAAATATCCAACATTTTCTCCTAAATCAGGGACACTGAGAACACACATCACACAGAAATTATTAATCACTCCATCCAACAATATGTTATTCTCCTCCTCATAAAGATAATTTTTCAGCAATTCAGTTTACACTGTTTCACTCCAAAAAGTCCCTCAGCATAATTTAAGGGATACCCATAAAGTAAAATTTTGAACATATGTATTAAAAAAGCCTTACTTATAATGAATATACAGCCATTTGTATGGCAACTGAATTATATTTACTAATTAAATAATTTACTCTACTAAGCTCCTTTAGTCTCAAAACTACATCCTCTGTTACTAACTGGACTTTCAAAACAGTCTATTTCCTATTTTTCTTTTAAATGCAAGAATATAGCTTTTCTATAAACAAAGTTGGAAGCAACTATTGCAAAGGTTCACTGTAGTATAGAGCAAGTCTGCTTTTTCAATAGCCTCCTTTGCTACAGCCTCTTTCTTACCTTGACATTCCTGTACAAGTTTTTTTTAAACAACTGCTTTTAAGCAGAAAATCAAGAAATTCTAATAAAATTGAGTAGCACTAAATAAAGATTATAACTTCTTCATTTACTGAAAATGCTCAGACTAACCCCCTGCTTTACTTTCACAAGTTTAAGTCTGTTTCATGCAACCACAAGATCTATTATCTACTTGTCATCTGAAATTCTGTTTGACTACAAATACCCAAACCATAAGTTCTTACACTGACCAACAGTGAAAGAATTATTTTAACCTCATGGGTTTTTTTTAATGTTACATGGAAGCAGCTGATGAGAAAAAAAAATTTGATTTTAACTATTCAACTCACATCAACCTTAAAAATCAAAAAAGTTTTGGAGCAAAGGCAAACCAATATTTCAGCAGGCTCTAGTAACTCAGCACTGCTTACTTAGAACCTTGAAACTGAAAGAATGGGACAGGGAGAAAGGGTAAGGATTAAAAAAGCCTTAATAATTTTAATGGCAAAAGCAAACACTTGGAGAACATAGTATAAAAAGACTGAATCATACACAAAGAATCAAACACAAAGAAGAAGTGGCTTACACTTATCTAAAATATATTCTGCATTCTGTGTTTGCTACACAAATCATTGCAAAACAACAAAAGAACTAACCTCTTTGACAGAGTGGATCTAAAAATTCTTGTAAACCACTTGGAACATTTCTGACAACATCACAGGAATAGCCATCTTCTGGTAAGAGAAAAGGTAGCTGTAAGTCAGGATCCTCTTCCAGCTGAACTTCTCGGCCATCGCTGCGAGCAAGTTCATCAGCCGTATTTTCTGCAACAGTTACTACATTCTCTATCAATTCCTGGACAGAAGGCAGAAAGACATTGTTACTACAAAGGGATCATTTTATTAAGTTAAAAAAACCTTACATTAAGAAGATGCTAAGACTGCAAGAAAAATCAACTTCTTTGGCTCTGCTATGTACAGTCAGTACACTGTATTGCTTTATTTTATGAAATCCCATAGATAATTGTATTAGCAAATGAGACAGCTCTTATTTTTACTTCAGTATTTTCCAAATCTGTGGTGCATGTTTTTAATATAATAATAATAAACAACCAAGCAACTATGGAATTCTACCTATATGTAAACAGGTAATATAGGTTATGTTCTTCAGCAAAAGACTTTTTAGTTTGGTAGCCAATACATAAAAACATCTCCAAGCTACAAGTCCGTCCTCCCATTCCCCCAACACCTTTCAGGCTGTTGTATTAGTGCTTCTGACTTAAAAACCAAATGTATCCAAAGTTAATAAAAGATGGACTTTGTAGACAATGCATTCAGCTATATAAATATTAGACTGCCCCTGCCTTTTTTTTTTTTTTTAAATCAGTGAACTATCAGAGTTTACCCGAAGAGTGTTTTTTACAATTCTGCAATAATACAGCTGTCTTTTGTATTTTGCCATGGATAAAACTTAGAATAGTCAGTCATCTTAAATATCAAGAAAAAAAACACAGTCCCAAAACCAACATTATATATATATATACATACAAATTCCAGGTATCAATATGTTAATCAAAGGACAATCTGTCCTCTGCCTGTATGAAGGGATTCAAGATCCCTCAGTATTTACATCCCACATGTCAAAAAGTGTAGTGTTTCTGATGCTTTCCTTTGATTTCTACAAATTATCAAACTTTGTTCCTTCTGGTTACACAGAACCAGATATTAGGGGTGCTTCTGTTCTCTCTTCTAGCACCTTTCTGTATTTCATTACAAATGGTGTAATGCAGTGACACCTCTCTGAATATGTGCAACACGGAATGGTACCTTCCTTTCCAACTCAGCGTAAGAGATTCTTGTTAACACCCTGCTTGAGTCAGGGAAGTACATCCACCAAAGGTAAGATAGCTATTCACAGTCAGTGTTTTTTTATCTCAGGTATGTTAAAACTGGACAATGAATGATAGAAGAGACTTACTGTTGGGATGAGTGGTTCATCTGGAGCACAGTGATAATTCTGCAACAAGGCTTGTAGCTGAAGAGAATTCAGCTTAAAGCAAGTACTGTTAATATTTGGAACATCTGCATGTGAGTATTTGTCCATGGTAAGCAATGTGGTTGCCTAGAAGGGAGAAAAAAGTCCCAGATGACAAATTCAAACCAGAATAAAACTTTAAGCCTTGTGTCTAAATGTTCTTTAGATAAGAGCTAGGAAAAGAGAAAGTAAGAAGACAGATTTGTAACAGAAGCAACATCAATAGCCCCCCGAAACACTAAATAAATGAATAAATAAATAATTAAATAAATAAATTCCAGGATTGACTCACACAAGCTATACTCGTCCACATGCTATTTTCTAGGAACACAGCATAGGCAAATATTGTCTTTGAATATAAGAATATGTGAGAAGTGTTAATCACAAATACACTGACCTGTACTATTCTGCTCAGGTGGCAATCAGCAGCCAATTCTAAACCTTGTTTTTCTGCCCAGGCTTCAATGTGGCCAAGCTGTTGGCGCATGATAGCTCCCCAGTAATGTGAACATAACCCTGAATCTGGGGCTGTAACTAATCTGTTAAAAAGCCACATGTTGATAAAATGAAACAGCTGGGAGAAGAGCTGTATGGTCAGAGCAGCATTTACTCTACATCGTCGCAACAGGGACATGGCTCCAGTCAAGGTATGCAGCACATCATCTACAGAGATAAAACAAAAAGTCACTCATGTTCACAAACTGCAGAGTACACCTGGTTTAGGCAGTAACACAATGACATTCAAGTCAGGCTGGTGAATGCTAGGTGGAACCTACATGTATTTAATTACATAGTCTTTCAGAAATACATTTACTGGTCCATGATTTTGAAGATAGAGCAACATTAAAATGCTAGGTGGAACATAACCCCTGAAATGAAAATAAATTCTTGCGGAAAATATTTATCATACAAGTAAATAACTGGCTATACCCAATGTTTAAATCACATTCTCACTTCAGTAAACTGATTTTTCTATTCGTTTTTATAACAAGTTCATCTTCTGTCCTTCTATGCAACCTTTATATTCTACTGTTTCAAATGCATAATCCAATTATTCCATAGCGTCTTCTTGATACCTTGGGTACCGAAGTATCAAATTGTACTCAGAAATTTCAGCTGAAGTTATTTGCATTGTATGATGCGCTTGAACTATAGAATGCACCTTCTGTTTACACATCAGATTTTTAAAACACTTCAAAATCCCATTTTCCAATTACTCCATTGCAATATTATCTAACAAGCAACAGGGACTTCTATTAGCATCACCAAGAGCAAACACCCTCAATATGCTTCCCAGTGGAAGTAACACATTTATCTCCAGGTCTTCTTTAAAGCAATACTTTTAATCGGAAATCTCTTTTGAAGAGACCATTAGTTTTTTAGAATTGAAACTCAGAACTGTGTCTGAATAAATAAATAAATGAATTAAGAATTCTATAATGCAGCTCAAAAATAACTTAAATAAGAACAGCATCTGCTTTTATTCCAGCATTAGTTTGCTACATTTTCTGGGTTTGTGTCCCCAGAAGTACTCTGACAGTACAGGGCACTACAAACATAGCAGTGCATCTTCAGTCTTCCTTAAAGGCACAATGCAGGAGAAAAAGCAAGAACAGAAAGCTTAATACCTAAAGTACCAGAAAGTATCTATGAAATTTTCATAGTTCAACAGAATGCTCTGTTTAATTGCCCAGCAGATCACTTTTCCTTCAGTTATTGAGGCATTAGAAGTCTGAGCACAGTCACTGAGCCAGGATTACAGACAGAGGGTGATAGCACACACATTGAGCAGGGTGCTCTGGTGGCAAGCATCATGTTTCAAGTATCACGGCAGGAACCCTGGCAGGAATCTACATGGCCAGTCAGCCAGACCTTAGTAGCTGGGAGATTCTTGATCAGGTTCTCCCGTAACATCTCTACAGTGAAACTGCCAAGGTGAGGACTGGATAAACTGATGGCAACACATGGTTGGACAATAGGACTTGGTGGATTTGCGGATATAATGTCCAGTTGGCAATCACAGATTAGTGGCTGTTTTGAGGGGAGACTGATACTGTTTAATTAATGCCTTTAATTAATGACCTGAGCAATGTGATGGAGCACATTCTCAGCAAGTTCACAGATGGTACCAAGAGGGGGCAAAATACTGATACATTAAAGAGCAGCAGCATTTTTCAGAAGCGCCTCATTAGGCTGGAGAAATGGGCTGACAGGGACTTCATGAAGGTCAAAAGCAACTGTCAAGTCCTGCATGTGGGACAGAGTAAGTCTGTGCAACAGCACAGGACAGGTGCCACCTGAACAGAAAACAACCCTGATGAAAATTATGGAGAGATCCTAGTAAACATCAAGTTGAATGTGATAGAACAGTGTGTTATTGCTTGAAAGGTATCCAGCTGCACACTTAGCTGTTGAGTCAGCAGCAGAGCAGCTAGCAGGAGGGAGAGAAGGAAGCAATCCTTCCTAGGCACTCAGCATTGCGAGACTGCATCTGGAGCACAGCATCCAGTTTCAGAATCCCTGACATAAGGAGGATACAGATTTAAGGGACCAAATTCAGCAGAGATCAAGTAGTCTAACCTATTTTAGGCCTCTGAGGATTATTTTCCTCTGGATCATCAAGGAATGCTGGCATGTAGTTATTAAGCTCTGATTGCAGACAATGAACCAGGTACCTGGAAGGGAATGGGGAAAAAGTGAATTTTAAATCCTTCGTGTGTTCATTACAAAGATTCTAAAGAAAAGAGTTCTATCAAATTACAAGATTCCTGAAATTTCTGTGTTATGAATGTGATTATAGGAAACCCAATAATACTTTTTAAAAGGCCTGAGTGACCAATTTTCCCATAAATTTCCTAGAAACGTTGGACAAACAATTAGGTTGTCTGGGAACAAGCACAGACATTTACATGCAATATTGCTACCACACTGGTAAGACACAGTCATATGCTACACGAAGAGATGCTGTCAGGCCAAACTTGGGTTCCATAAGTTTGAAAAAATAATTTCTTCCAAACAGAAATAGAGTTTTCTTTGTTTTGAAATCTAGCAAGGGTAGTACTTAAAAAAAAAATAAATTCATGTTGTGACTCAACACACAAAATCCTGAAATGACCCTAGGGCTTTGTGTGAGAAATTTTTTGATTCTTTTATTTCTCTTACCTTTAACTACCCCAAAATGAAAATCTGTTTTAGTATCCTTTCTCTTCAAATAATTAAACATTCTCTTTAACTCTGTTTTTGCTAATTCATCTTTTCTGTTAAGAACTGAAACTAAAAAGGAATCAGATTGTAAACATATCTATACAAGAAAATATTTCATGGCTTTCTAAAACTCCCCCTTCGTTTCACTGGAAACATTTTGAATAAAATACAATTGCTAGAAATTAAATCCATAGCAATTTCAACCAGTCCTGGAGTATGCCATTTACCATCAAGTGACATTTTCACAGCACTTCTTTCTGTTCATGCTTCAGTTGTGCTTTTTTATTTGCCTTCTAAGTCTATATTCCAGGGGTCTCCAGAAGTTTAATACATGCATTTGGAATCTGCCATGTTACACTATACTTAGGGAAAATCCACACAGCTAAAATTCAAGACTAATTTTTCATCCAGCCTGCTCATAATGTAGAGGGAGAAATACAGCACCATTCCTTCCTAGCCACAGCAGTATTCTGTCTTTGATGACTACCTGGCCAATTAAAGTAGCAGGAAATTATTTTAAGGCACCGATTCAAGACACTGAGCTGTGGAAAAAGGCACAGCTTCATTAACAACTGGTGACTTAGAGATGCTATAAAAAATTGAAAGACTTTGTCAAAATAGCTATTTGCTATACCCTACTTGCCCAGAATTTACCAACAGGAAGAAAAAAAAAGGAATCTGCGGGAATCCGTACAACGGGGTCTGGTGCTCCCCTGAAACCTTTTGGAAGTTCAGAAAGCAATGACAAGGTTTCACAAACAACACATATTGCTCTTCAGAGAAACACAGCCCCCCAAAGCTAAACTGTTCAACCATGGCTAAGGTCTCCCAGTCTCATCACAGTATAAAAAGAGCACACAATACAGTATTTCATATTACAGAAAAATGATAATAGTATATTTAAAATAGTCATCTTACAAGTGGGAGTAGGCTGTGTCTAAGTCACCCAAGGTACACTGGGACGTCTCTAAACATTAGTTTGTGATTGGCAAATTTGCTGTGAAATACTTGTTCAGTAGTGGCTTGGGGAGAAGGAAAAGTCTTCATATGAACAAAAATTAAGCCTTTCTTTTTGATTAATGCTGTGCTCAGCCAATACTGTTATCTTTATTCAAAGGACACTTTCCTCTGAGGGTTTCCCTTCCCATTTGGTTATTTCATTCAATTTTTCCTTTAATCAGTATTGTAAATTGCCTGGGCTGACAAGTATAGCTTGATTTTTACTCCAAACCAAAATCTGTCCTTCCTTTTTTTAAGAAAAATCTATGCAAAAAAAACATTGTGAAAATTGCTATTTATGAGAATTGTGAAAGTAGATTATATATAGAAGCCCTTAAAGAACACAAGATTCATTACTTTAAAGACCCAGGAATATTTAAGCCTATGTATTAACATACTAACAGCAAAACTAACCTTTCCTCACAATTTCACATTAAATTAAGAGAAAGCAATCAACAGAAACTAAATTTCCCTAAAATTATCATTGGCAGCCTCAACTATCACAAGATCATCTAACAGATGAAACTCATGCACAACTCAGTGATCCACATTCACAAAACAGGGTATCTGTCTAAAGAAGTAAGTCTAGGCTGTTCTTTTAAGTTTTCCTCTCAGGTATTTAACAATACTCAAAGGATATTATTGCAATATCTAAAATTTGGCAGAAATGTGAAGTTGTTCTATAAATCAGAGAAACAAAGAAAATAGTAATTGAAATAGAAGTTTGATAACCTACTTGAATGCCATTTGAACCAAGTGTGCCAAAACATCTTGTGCATCCACAGTAATTCGGCTAAGATCTCTGTCTTGCTTTATGAAATTGAGTAGTTCAGATGCATTTGCCATCCAAAAGGCAAGGGCCCCAGCAATATTCTTCTGTTTCTGTAAGTGGAAAGAAGCAAGAAATAATACAGGGAAATAATTTTCTGATAAAGCATGGCAGCTTAAAAAGGCTCCAAAAGATAGACCAGTACCTCTTCCCATTTCACCAAACATCTCTCAGATACCAGATATTTGCAAAATGTTTGTACATAATACCACAATTGCTGTAACCACTATGTTCAATTTGAACATGTTCACCAAACACATGAAATGCTAATAAATTGCCAATAGCCACATCAATGAAAGCCACAGTGTAAGCATCTAATTATAATTACACAGTGCTAAGAGCTTAACAGATGCAGTATCTGGTAATCTGTGCACTTTTAAGCGCATATTCACTACTGCCCACTGCCACACTGATACTGCGCTCACTGGCTTTGACACCACGTGATTCAGTATCAAGTACTGATCTATCTCACCATCTCCCGACCACAAATGCCAGGCCAGGCAACCTCAGATGAAATCCAAAGAATAGGAACCACAAACAACAAAAAAAGAAAATAAAGGGAAGAAAAAGAACTTCGGTCATTTCATATCCACATTGAAGTGCGTTAAGCAGAAATTATGGAATGCCGTAAAAGTTGCAAAGTCAAAAAAGGATTTTAGTACTGCATGTTCCAGTTGCTGAATGAGTGTTATGAACTGTTCAAGTCCAGCTGTTTGAGTATTGTATTTTGATATGGAAGCAGCATGAGAAACTGAGCTAAGCCAACATAGCTAGGATCAGTTCCCAGCAAATATATCCTACCTGATCAACCTGGTCTACTTCCTGGAGAAAAACGGACGAAGGAAATCAAACAGAATAGAAGAAAGAAACTTGTGAACAATCATGAAAGCTTTAGAAATCAAACACTAAATATGAAGGTACAACACATGTCCACAGTTATACACAGATGCATTAATCAGTAGCTACAATGCAACTGAGCTCCTTCTAAAAAATTAATTATTTTAATAGGACCAGTAGCACAACAGCTATGAACTGAAGTGCCTACATGTCACAATTAATTCAAGGAATTAATGCCTTAACTAGTTGCCATCCCAGACTGGTTATTCCATGCTCAGTGTGCCAGTGAAACCTTGCAGAAATTTTTGCAGGCAATGGGGTAACTAGCCATCCATTTGCCCACACTGCTGCAATAGACAATATACAAACACACACAAAGAGGGAACAGAAACTCCCCATCCAAAATGAAAAAAACCCAACCAAACAACAACATTCAAAAGCAAACAAAATACACAGAACACCTAGGACAGATTTAATACATAACTTTTCAATTAAAGAACAAAAAGATTGTTTGAAACAACAGAAGAGTCAAATGAAATACTACACTAAGTTTCTTAAATGTTGGTAAATATAAAGCTACGCTGAGTTAAAAGGAAAAAAAAGAACCCACTAGATGTTTGTCTGATTATTTAGAACTGAGCTCTTAATTATTTTTTGCTTTCTGTTCAGATCATTCTCTCCCACCTGCAACACAGTGAACTTAGATGCAAATATTTGAGGGGTTACTATTTTAATTTTAGTTAGAGCTCAAAACACCAAATTGCTGCTTTTTGTTTCCTCTCCCTTTCCAACCAAAGCACTCTTAACTGACTGAAGATGTGTTGGCACAGAACAAAAGGAAATGCTCCTTCTACAAACAAATGTTAAAATTTAAAAAGGATGAAAAATGCCACAGAATGATTTGAGAAAAAAAATATGGATATAAAAAAAAGCTTTTTAATATGAACTAAATTTCTAATCCTGCTTTTTTATTGAAAGCACTGAGCCTTCTCATAGATCTCTCCTATTTTATACTTATCTCATACAAAGTCATCTATAATATTTGGATACAAATACTATATATGAAGTCACAAATTTAACTTGTTAGCAAATACTTCTTGAGTAACTTCACAAAGAGACTTGATAGCTTTCTGATCTAGGCAGGCAAAATTCAGATCTCAGCCATTAATTTACTTCCACAATACAGCACAGGAGTTTGTGCACCTTCTCACTCCTGTTTTGGGTGCCTCTCTCCGCTTGCCACTCATTTGTTTTCTCTGTCTCTCACACCATCAGATCCCCTTCAGTGCAGGAATGCTTTACACTTGAGACACACGAAAAAGCTATTGTGATACAACTTATTACATGTTAATCTGACTGTGACAGCCATAAATATAACCACTTATGTTACACCTTAGATGAAGTAATTTGACTTAGCTAAGCTTGTACTGTTTCTACTCCACTAAGACAGGTCCAAGCTAAAGACATTTTACTGGTCCCTAGAATCAATGTATTTCTTTGCCTTCAGCCTATTAACCCTGAAATTCACTGAAGTTTTTCTCTTTTGTCCCGGGTGTATTTTCCCCCCTTTCCTCTGGCTCCTTTCACCATGACATTTGAATGAACCTCCTCTCAATTTTTATGCAACCTCTGACTTCTTTCAGTTAATTTCTTGCAACTAGGCAACATCTTTCACAAACCACAAATACTGCTTCCTTGCTGATGTGTTCCGTAATATTTAGGTTGGAGATTAGAATGCAGCTGAAGTTACAAGGCTGTAGAAATGGCCTTTCACAAAAGACAGTCCAGACAAAAAGCTGGGTTTAACAGTTTTGTAATAGTATTAGCAGGATTATAGAAAATACATTTGCTTACAACCACAAGGCTGCATGTGACTTGGGAAGCCCTTCTCAGTGCAATAAATGAATATTTTTCATAGGATAATCTACTTTCTAGCTTTGATTTGTTTTCAAATCAAACTGATGTTTGAGTCCATCCCTCTAGCATCTTCCAGCAGCCACCTCGTTAGCCATTCAACACTAAGAATAGAAAATTTTATCTCTGCTTTCCCACTGTACCCGCTTCTGTCAATACAAGTCTTTTTAGGTTCATTATAACTAGTATACATTATTTCTATAAACTGAGTCTTTGATTCAGACCTGTAATTTCCAGTTTATATTTGAAGCCTACTTCTCTCTGTTTACTTTCCATTCTAACTACTGAATTGCTTATGTGCAGGCTCTTGCCAGTTCATGTTCTCCCCTGTAGCCACAGTTTCCTCTCTTCCAGACAGATTTAATTTCTTCCTTTCTTAATAAAAGAGCCTGATATTAATCTTTGATACCATTTCAATTTTATCAAATATCCATTGACTGTGACATCAAGATTCAAACGAATGTGACATCAAGATTCAAAGCAATGTACTTGTTCTTCACTTCAGAAACAAACTGCTATTCAGTCTCTGATCAACTTTTGAATGTACACCGAAGGCAAATCTCACTTTCTTATTACAAAGTGTCCTCAACAACAGCATTTCCTCCCAATCTTTCTTGTGAAAGGTAGGAGCTTGTTGTATAAGATTACACAGGTGTCTAGAGCTAACATTCCCCTGCTGAAAACTTCACTAAATCATTCCAAAACCTGAACAATTTTGGTTTGCTGTGAGTTTCATGCCACTCCTGTTGTTTACTTTCCTATTCTCCCTTAATCAAGCTGTTGTGTAAGACTTCCATTGCAAATTCTCTAAGGCAATACTGACACATTTGTTATGCCTGTACAGCACTTAGTGCAGCAGGGTCCTTGCTGCTACTTTGGCAGCACTATTTGCAACAAACACACCTGTTTTAATAAATATAAAACAGATTTCAATTTTTCTTCTGAGGAAAACCTGCAGACAAAGAAGTTTAATTAATTCATTACTGAGGATAACATGAACTAGCACTCCTTTTTGAGAAAATGACCCGTCTGTTTTATCAATGCAAGGTACATAATGCAAGGTATTGTCTAATATCACAGACAGCCCAGTGGATCTTATCCTGCATTTTTACACAAAACAGAATTCCCCCTGTGATTCTGTAGAAGTCTTGCACATATAGTAGCAACACTGTTAGATTACATATAAAACGTTGGAACATTTGAGAACTTGTATTTCTCTTTACAAAGCAGTTGTGTCAGCTTGGTTCAAGATGTCCAAGTTTTATGTCCAGTTTTATGTTCAAGACGTCCAACCATTTTCATGGTTACAAAACTTGTAAAAGTGACAGGGTCAGAATTTAAAAGTTGTAATTCATTTAATACGTCCATTTCAAGTATCAATCAGTGTAAACAAATGCTACCTATTATAGTACTCTTCAATAAGCCGATCCAACTTGTTTTACAAGGGTTCAAAGCCAGAAATGTTTGCAAAGATCTTACCTTCTAGAAAAGAGTCACCTCTTGTCAGGGAACATAATCTTCAGAGCAACAGCCACTCCCTAACTTCCCACATTGCTCAGGAGAGAGTTTCTTAACACTGACATTATTCACTGACATAGAAGCAGTGACTCCTCCTCATAGGGGCAGTCAATGCAGGTATTACTGTTTAATCAACTACTATTAAGGGCCAGACTAAGAAAAAGGCTAAGAAGTTTGCTCCATTATCAACAAAATGTAGCTCATTCCCTTGACATATTTTGGTAGAGTAACTCACCTGTATCACTCCTTCCATCATGTTCACCATCTTGTTGACTATTGCAATGACTTTGTGAGTACGCTCAGCAGGAGTGATATCAGGTCTGTATTGGCTGGACAATACATACCGACATGTCATATACAAAACGTATGTTGGTGACAGCTTAAAATGAACTGTTGAGCTATTTGTGTAATTTATAATGGCAGATAAGAAGGCATCTTCAGCTGCAGACAAAAAGAAACAGTATGTCACAAATCCAAAGACAGAAAGAAAATGAAAGAAAACAATTTCCTAACTTGAGGCATAAAGGATTTTCTTTGGGAAAAGAAGAGGAAGGGGGAGCAACTTATAGGAATTTGAACTCTAAGTTGTGTATTATGTACTACAGTTAGACACACTCACAAAGCACTTCCATATAAAGCCAGAAAATCTGGTCATTGGGAAACATTTCTATACTATTTCCTATCTACTGAAAATTCGCATCTTCAAGGGAACAGGAAAATGCAAGATTTCTCTTGCACATTTTACTCCAACAAAGCTCTCATACTAATAAAAATCAGTCTTTGCTTGCTCACAAATCTATTTAGTTTCAAATATTTGAAGTATGGGCAATTTCTAGTATGTTATTTTGCTACCAGATCTGAGGCCTTAAAAACCTGGGGACCAAGATAATAAAAAATTAAACTCTAAACGACAATATAAACCTAATCAGATTTTATAGAAAATGGATTTTGACCAAGATGCAATCTATTACACAAGGCACAGAGAACAATATAGAAGACAATGAATCCAAGGTACTGTTGAGGAGATGGGATTAAATTTTTTTCACATTTAATCTGAAAATCTGAAGGAGTTGAAATGCAATCAGAACTAAGATACTAAAGTATCTGCTCACCCTCCCAACAAAACACATTACACTACTAGACTGTCTAGCATCTGTATAGTCATAGTTTATTTCAATGTTTACTTAAATCATTCTTAAGTTTTCAAACTGACTGAAATATTGCAGTATAGAAGAATGCATTAACAGGTTAGTATTGTAACTTCACAATTTACTCACAGCTTTCCCTGAATTCAATACTGGCAGGCAGTATCAGTTCTGGTCCATGGGTATCCTGAGATCTAAAGAAAGATGAGAAAAATTGAAACAAATAATCCACATGGGTGATATTAATTACTGTAAAATTACATATTCTCTAAATACACTGGTTCCAAATATTGACACAGCAACCTTCCACAGAATGACACTTTTTTTACCTTTCCTCCAGAATCATTCAAGTTGTATTTGCCAGCAACACAACGGATAAAAATACAGACTTGAACTGTGGAGTCTGTGAAATTAATGAACACCCTCTTGTGCACTGCAGAGCAGACTGACAGGATCAGTTTGCCATCTGCCATTTACAGGATTCAAATAACAAATTATTCACGGACACATGAAAGAAATTGAATGAAGCTTTGCCTGAAACATCAGCTTGATAACAACAAATGTATTTTGCTGCCTTTCGTGCCTTCAAAATTTATGAAGACTTAGTCAACCCATTTGACCTTTTTTCTGATAAAGAGGGAAAGGAGGTCAAACCCACTCCCTACCTAGCTGTTGCTACACTACATCAAGAAACAGCAATCAGCCCCAGAACTGTCCTCACTGAAACTGACTGCAGAGCTATTTCTTACCAGAACCCATCAGAGAAATCACTGAGTAGAAAACTGAACAGAGATTTGACTTTTCTGGTGCCTGCAAAAGGTTATGTGTGCATTTCACAGAATCACAGAATATCCTGAGTAGTAAAGGACCTATCAGAATCACTGAGCCCAACAGATTGCCCTACAACACAACACAACACCCCAAGAGTCACAGCATGTAAGTGAGAGCATTGTCCAAATGCTTCCAAATGCTGGTGCTGTGACCACTTCCCTAGGGAGCTGTCCCCAGTCCCCAACCACCCTCTGGGGGAAAAACCTTTTCCTAATTTAATAAATCATTACTGCCTTAAGCAAAGATTACCTGAGCTGTTCTCCACAGCTGGGCACCTATTTTTAGGAAATGAGTAAAAGCTTAACATCTTCTGCCTGCAATAATCATTTTAACCACACGTAACACAACAGGCAGCTTTCGACTTTCCCCAACAACTTTCATAAAGAAAGGAATGTAATATATTAACGTCATTCTCCTGAAGATTATTAGTTATGCCACAAGGCAGAGATAACTGAATAAAGGCTTTCAGTGTCGTATCTCCTGTAGTAAAAATCCACAATATAACTTTGAGGCTGATGTCAAAAGATCTAAACTAAATTTTAGCATACTGAATCCAAAAATCTGGGGTACCTTTGGGTTTTGGTGGGGGTTTGTTTGGTTGCTTGCTTTTTTACAAACTTGCAAAACCTTAAACCAGCAGAGAACTCAGGTTATACCACCTAGATAATGCCTTATTATAAGAAGTGTTCACTAAATCCAGTTTCTGGAGGAGTTGGAAGTTAAGGAATAGCAGGCACAGCATGGCAGTATGTACACAAATTTTTGCCACTTCAGTTACATTTCAAACATGACAGCATGATGTCTTTATGAAAAGCACCCAGCTGGTGTGTAAATTTATATATTTTCTATCTTTTTATTGCTATAAATTTAAAATGAACTAATTGTTCACTGTCACTGAAGCACTGTCAAAAGTGCTTCTTCACTGAGAACTTAATGACTTCCATAGAAAAATTACTAATACACAGTATTATAAAATGGAACTATAGTGACAATTCCAGAAAAATTTTTCATCTTTCATTATCGGAATGGTAGTAAGAGATAGAAATATTTTAATAAACTGGCTAGTAAACCAGTGACAGATTTCAGCTGATGATTTATTTTATTTTCCTTAGAACAAAATGATCAGTTTCAGCACAAACAGAGGAACTAGATTCCCAGCCAATGAGAGACAATGTGTCATAAATGATGAGACCTGATATTAATGCAAGATTGCTCACAGACTTCTGGAAATTGGCCATAAGAGCCAATTAATACAAAGCATTCTTTAAAAATTGTTAATTTAATTCTATCTGTAAATTAGTTGTCTAGGAACTGATCCAGTAATCAATTATTTAACTACCCTAATAGGAATTCCCTTCAACAAATCATGGGGCCATAGGATGGTCTGGGTTGGAAGGGGGCCTTGAAGATCATCTAGTTCCAACCCCTGTACCATCTTCCTCCTTCCCCTAAAAACACGCAAAAGAAATACTCTCTAATTAAGCTTTGCACATTAGAAATCTAAGTTGAAGTAATCTTCTGTGCTTCTGATAAAATGTATCCATTAAAATGTGTTAAGTGTATATTTCTTTATGCTATTGCTCCTATGGATAAAGCCCCTCTGTGGTGATGAAATTCTTTGAGCTAAACCAGTCTGAAAGTCTAGTTAGGTTGGCCATAAATATTGATTAGAGGTTGCCTCCTCTAAATTACATTAAAAGCAATAATGCATTCTTCTGATATTTCTGTATTCTCCTAGATTGTCTATGATAAACACCCTTGTGTGATTGTTTTTGTCAGCATACTAACTACGTATAAATTTTTAAGGCATGTTAAACCAAGGAATCAGGTACGCATCTGCATTCAGTTAACACCACTTACATATCACCACTCTTTTCCAATCAAACACATCTTCAAGAACTCTTGAAAGGTATCCAAGGCAAAAAATTCTCTTTTCTCATTTTTATTATATGTTTGCCCATGTTCATTGTAGTTAGTTATCTAATGAGCATGTATGAACACAATCCTTAACTGAATAGTCATTATGTTTGATTTCCAAGAATCACATTACAATCAGAACAATCATACCCAGTAAGTAAATTGGAGTTATGCTCTCAGATGTGAATTTTTTTTCTTTCTAGAAATGAAAAAAACATGGCAGCCAAGTTCTAATCTTTGGTCTTCAACCCATCCAGTGAGTTACTGGAAGAGAGTCTTATTTGTCTTATTATTCACCTTTATAGGGCAGTGATGAATACACAGAGTACCCACAAGAACATTTAGTCTGGGCTGGAAGTTGTATAGTACCAAGAACCTGAAACTTGCCAGTGAAGGATTTTTGGTCTTTTAAACTAATAAAGCAGTTCACAATTACTGTCCTTAGAGTTCACAAAATGAGATCAGAGTATCCCAGAGGAAACCTAACTAAAGGTCCACAAAATACATTCACAAAGGGGAATTCCACGTATTCAGGCAACTCATTGTCCAATTTGTCAAGTCCTAATCTAACACCCTGACTTTGCTGATTTGTTATTCTCACGAACACAGTGAACGTATCTGAGAAAGAGCACATGACAGAAGTGCTGTATTTAGATGAATAAAACTCATTTCACAACACATACTACAGACATTTAAGATATTTACAGAAATTAAATATCAATGTCAGGGCTGGTGATGAAAATCTCTGAAGCTGTAGTTATCACAAAAATAAGTGTGATCTAGATGCCTCTAAAAATACTTTCTGCACACAGGAACCATGGTGAAAAAACCTTTGTAAAAACTAGCAGTGAGTACTCTCTTTAGAAGGAATTTAAGAAGTTAAAAAAACCCCAACAAAATGAAGCCAAAGTACAGCTCACAGATGGTTCTGTGATTTTGAAATACAGATCTACAGCACAAGGTAATTCTCTTCATAGAAATTTAATGAACGTCATACACTTACAGAAGCACAGATCAAGAAATATTAACAACAGAAGCCTCAAGAACTTCTGATGGGCTATAAAAGGTTCAGGAAGAAGTTTTGCTCATCTTTTATGAAGAAAATTACAATTAAAATACTAGTAACCCAAGAAGGAGTTAAATCTTCAAAACCTTAATAAAATTCTAAAAAAGAATCTGAAGATGGTCAGGCACTCTAACAAGGGAGTGTAGAGTAGAACTGAGTTACATTCTAGTCTAACTTCACTGAAAGTATCTAAAAGATGCCCCTGCTATAGAATATTTGAACATCCAAGTTAAGTGAAAACACAATTTTCCGCCCATTTTTGGTTGTATTTTTTTCCTGCCAGTCATACCTCTGAATTCTCCTTTCTGTCTAGTGAATAATATATCAATTTAAAGATACAAAGAGCTTCATACTGCAAGCTTTACAACTTGGATCACCGCATGTTTTAACCCTGCAGCACATTTACCTTACCTTTCATTCATTTATCACTGCTGTTCATCTAAATTTAAAAGTTGATTTATGGAGACAGCAATACAATCTTGTATTTTTTGCAAGATTTGAAAAAAGTTCTATTCATATTCTCACTGATTTGCTGAGGTGTGATAGGAGACTCTAGAGATCATCTGATCCAACTTCCCTGCTCAAAACAGGGTCAACAAGAGCAAGTTGCTCACTACCCTGTCCAGTCAGGTTTTAAGTATCTTTAGGCATCTTTAAGGACAGAGACTCCACACCTGCTAACAACAGCATAGCCGACAGAGCAATGACCTGGTTATTTCACTCTCTAGAGTAAATCACATCATCTTGCCACTGACAAATGAAAATTTTATGTAATTGTACTTTTCATTTCATATGACATGCCTAACCACAAATCAACAATGATGTGACATGACTATCAGCCTGACTTTACAGAAAGAGAACCACAAATAACAGAATACTGAAGCAAAGAACTAGCTGGGGCTTATTTGGAGAGAGATCTCAAAGGAAATCTCATTCTCCATATGGAAAACCAGATCATTTAAAATACTTTAACACAGCACTTGTTCTACTGGAAAAACAAATCCATTTTTTCAATTCTGAGAAGTAATGGATCCCAGGTTTCCTACCTGCTGTCCTGTCTGCGATAATCCTGCTGGTCTATTCTAATCATCGGCTTCACCATTCCTCGCTCGGCTGTGCTGGATGCGGATGATGTCCTGTCACCGTCCAGCCTGCTGGTGCTCTAATTCAAAACAGCAGGACAGGTGCTTAGCATGCAAGCACTGAATGGGCCAGTATTTGTGCCTAGCAGCACTAAAATGAAGCTGAGGTCAGAGGCTTGAAAAGAGATGGGGAAACAGAAGAAGGGAGTATGGCACAGAGAGCGACAGCTCAGCAGGTGTTTTCACTGCAGTGAAGCACTGAAGAGCCTGCTTCCAATTCAACAGACAACAACGGCCAGCTAGGAGCAGCTCTTTGTTAACCCACTGCTAGAATTTATAATGTAGCTTGCAAACATCTTTAATAAAAAGTTGCATAGCTACAATACAAAGTAAGAATGAGTTGGGAATCAAAACTTTAGGTAAGAGACAAAGTTAAATGTATTTACAAATTTAAAACTGGTCATGCTCCCCCACTCTGCTTCTGCAATAGTTCCAAGTGTTTGCACTACTGATCTGAAATATAATTTATCCTGATCTTAAGGAAAATCTGATCTGGCAGGCAGTACAACATTTCCAAGACAAAAAGGGGCAATTCAAACTGTTATTTTTTTATGCAACATTTGATTTGTTTTCTTTTGGTGTCTCATGCTCCTTAATAGGAAGCTTTTAATTTATGGTTTCTAATTCAATCAAACTCTATCAGGAATGGGACAAATACGCTGCTTTAAGCAGCAAAATAAATAGCAATTTTTTTTCAGCATAAAGAGTAGAAAACAAGATATCAGTAAAATAGAAAGTGCTTCAACATTTCATAAGATTTCTAGGACTAAATAATTTGCTTCAACATAGGAAAACCTGCCAACAAATGCATCTCAAAGCAAGAGTTTGAACTAAATCACTTTTCACTACCACATCTCAGAGAACTTTCATTAAACTTACTGTTATCCCTTTTCCAAACAGAAAAGCAAACTTAGAAGAGAGCAAACGTTAGAAAATGAGTGATCCATCAGTGCTTTAACAAGATGTCGTACACAGTCTTAAACAGCACAACTGAAAAAGAAACTAAATTTTCCCATTAATCCCTAAGTCTACTAGAAGTATTTTTCTAATGACTGTGAATAGGATACGAAATAAGCTATATAATAAAGCCAGAAACTCTTATTCGGAGGAATTTTAAGACATTTTATTAGTTTACAAAGTTTCTGTTCTTCCTTTTAAAATATCACTAAAATTCCTATCAGAAGTAGGTGAAGAACACATATAAGATAAAAGCACTACCTGACAGTACAAAGAAAGTACAGAAACTGAATCAAAAGACTGTGGTAAGAAAACAAGTAAGACTAAAAATACATTCAAAAGCTACCAGAGTTATTAATACCTACACTGCTGCATTAATATCACTAAATAGTTACAAGTATTTCAGTTGTGCAATAGCAGAAATAAAACATAAAAGGGAATGCAGTTCTCGGAAGATTACTCCATTTCATACTGCTGAAATAATTAATTCTCTCATTTCATCTGAGGCATGTGATCATAGCAAGTACGGCATTAGCCATTGTGTAATTTACTCTTTATTTGCTCTTGGAAAATGCAATTCTGACACAAAATCTATTAACAGAAAGTGCAGAAAGAAAGCATGAAAATATTATCACCTCATAAAATGTTTATAATTATGACTGCAGAGACAGTTTGTTTAGTCAATGTGAGTACAGGAGCTCTATTGAAGTCTAAAGTCACATCCATTAAATTTTAAAAGCCTAGTTAAATTAAAATTGAACTCCCTTTCACATTTTATATAAAACATTTATTTGCCCCATCACAAATGACAACAGCCATATGCTACACACATAAGGTACATTGTTACATTGAGTTCTAACAAGAATCTCTACCTGCATGTAATCTGTTTTCCATAAGTCAATTTGGGGAGAAACTACTTCAGGTTTGGAGAGTTTCCTTTTCTAAAATATGTTATTATCCTTGACATGAGATGTATCCCCAATGCCAATACAAATATAAACAAAAGGGTTTTGGGGCAAAAAAATAAACCAAATCTAAAATAACAATGCATATAATATCTGAGCCCATCCACAAGGAAAAACAGCAGGGGAGACTGATAAATTAACCACACTTCCCCAAATACTACTACTGTTGTAATTTTGATTTAACTTACACATGCTGTTATGTATTGCTAACTTAGTCATAATACAATACCTTGCTTGCTGGTAATGCTGTTCCACTGTGAATATCTCCCTCCAGATCAAATGTGGTTTCCTGGACAGCTCTATAAGCAAGATAACATTTCCAGTATGTTCAGCATTTAATAAACAAGGAATATAGTAACTAAAATTAGTAAATTAAAATTCAAGGGTTAAACCATAAGTCCAGTTAATATTAACTTTTTTTAATACTCTATTAGTTCTTCATATCAATAAAACCTAAAAATATTTATACAGACAATTTCATTTGCAAAACTAAATTCATAGCTAATTTCTTCCTAGTCAAGTGAGAAAATATAAATACACATAAACATAATACACATAAAACATGCTCATGGCATTGCATTCACTACAATAGACTAGCTACAATTTTTTACTCAGCTCTTTAGTATTAAATGTACAACATAATGTAAGTAACTCATAAATCATAGTAATGCATATTATTATCTCCTTATTCTAAAGATTAAAAAAATATGCAACAGCCCTCTGCCATAGATTTTCTTGTCCAGATAAAGCTCTGCAATAATACAGTGCTTTCCAGTTGACTGTAAATCTGCAAAAGTATTTATTCATTGATCTGCAGGCTAAATGCAGCATGAACTCAAGATTTAGGCAAGAATATTTCATGATAGCCACATGGCTGGAGGTCTTCCTGCAGACAGGGCCTACAAAAACCACAGTGTCCTTCCATAAGAAAATACAGTGGAGAAAAAAATACAAATGTTTAAAGCATACATCTATATTATTTCAGTAGATAAGCTGCTTTTCCTAGGCATCTTTCTCTCACTCATCTCCAAGCCAATTTGTTACTTTTCTGAATAATAATATACAATAATGTGTATATTAACAATAGTAGCCTCATTTGGACCCAGAGAAGATGGAAAATGGGATATTGGTTTTTTCCCCTGCTATACAAACTGATTTTAAGATTGTTTCTTCTGAGTATTTCTATAGCCATTGAAGAAAAACACCTGAACCCCTATACATCACAATATCTATGATCAGTATTTTTATTATGCACCTATCAAAAATATGAATGTGAAACAACAGGGTAGACTTCTGGACTGTCAGTCCTTGCAACACAAAAACCAGTGGGTAAGTAATCACACTACAAAAAGTGGTTATTATATTGAGACATATAGTTCCATATCTTAACAGTCTCATTTCATGATTACTTCATTTCCAAATCCTTTTAGTGGAATTTTGAAAGTTATTATCTGAGAAAAAATAAAAACCAGACTCTGAAAACATTCAACAACTTCTTGACTTTTCCTGGAGCTTGGATGAACTATGAAATACATGAAAATAAGGCCTTATAGTGTTTTTCACACAGAAGCGAGCATGAGGAAAACTTGTTTGAATACTTCATAATGAAAAAGACACTTGCTAATCCTACATAAAATCACAAGGTGGAGCTCAAGTATTAAAATTATATACGTAACACTTTAAATGAGTTCACACACTAGTCCCTGGCCATTTATAATGCTTTCATTATGTATTTTTTCCTAAGGCTCCCCTTCTAACCTCAGTAGGATGAAAATAAATTTTACTCACCCAGTTTTGTGTCTTGGACCTTTGACCATTAGACTTGCATCAGTAGATCTTTTGGAAATAATATGGTCCTGAGTAGGATCCACAAACTTAAATACATGAGAAGACCCAAACTGAACCTTCATTCCACTTTGCAGCATGGTGGTTTCTGAAATACGCTGACCTTCCACATAGGTTTCAGCATCAATGCTTCTCGGGGTTACAGTAACAACTCCATCCATGTTAGTGAGGTCACAGTGATGAGGCTGAATTCCTGGACCAAATAACTGGGAATAAAATTAATTACCATAGAATAAATTAAATTATACTGTAGCAGAAATAAAAAAAACCCAAAGACTAAGATCTAGCTTCCCCTATTTACAGACTGGTTATTTAACTTTGATTATGAATTTACTGAGATAAGTGGTACTAAAATCTGTGAGTTTCACTTCTTTTTTTAATGCAACAAGAATAATAAAACACACATTTAACTAACATGTCCAGTAGATATCCCTTAATGAAAAATTTTTCACTGTTTTTGTCATATACTGTTTTCTTCCACTTGCTGTTTTATAGGAAATCTCACAGTGCAAATAATTATAAATCAACTAAACGCACTGACATGGACCCAGGCTACTGTAGACTCCCTGGCATGAACTTCATACAAATATGCTTGTTTTATACTCTTAAAAAATCCTACCTAAACTGGATTAAGACTAGGACTTGAAAGCCATTAAGCAGTTACAATGACACTGATATGCACTATTTGATCCAGTTACAAAAAAGAAAACCCCATTTCCAATAAGAAACCCCTTAAATAATAAAAACTTGCCTTAAAATAATAAAACCCTCCTCTTAAATCAAGAGTGGAAGTAAATTAAAACAGATAATTATGACCATTAATACAAAATTTCGGCAATATTTTACTCTTCAAACTCTGAAGGGTATCTACAGCATATTTTATTAAGATTCCATAATGACACATAACACACAAGAGATCAGATCAGTACTGTAATATGAGTCTGCTTTTTTCCATACCTGAATGGAATTGTCATCAAACTTTTCGGTTCCAACTTCAGTGACACTTAACTGTAGACGATAGAGCTTTGGTTTATCTCTGGAGTCAGAACCATCTGTACAGCAAGTGATAAATATTAATTTCTACGTTAATAAAATTCAAATATTCACACAGTATTTCTACATTTACTGCAACTTAGTTCAGAATAGCAATGTTCACAAAAAAAGAAAACCTGAGTGACATTCCTTCAAGATTGTAGGGAACTTGGCTGTTCCTCATAACGTAAGAACCTTGAAAGTAGAGAAAGCCTACCTGGAGCAGCTGTTTACTATATGTGCAAAGAATAAAGTAATCAAGAACTACTATTCTGAACATATCATGAAAAACCTTTTCTATTTCCTTAGTACTTTAAGCAATACAACAGTTTTTGTAAATCTCTAAGATTTTATATGGGTATACCAGTATGGATTTAGAAGATAAAGAAAATAAAATACCTGCAGATCCCCACATTTAATAGCATCTACTGATCTTACTAAAGTACACATTATCAGCAATATCTGCTGTCAAGTGATTCACATACCAAACTGTTTCTAATTCATCAGATTAGAACTAGAGCAATATTAAAAGACAATCCTACAAAATGTTTACCTGTGACATTTAGTCTTAATATACAGGACATTTGGTACTTCTGGCCTTATCTTTACAGCTCCATTGACCTATATTTTCATCTCACAAAAAATGAGGTAGAAAATAAAGTCCAACTTCCCACCCCCCTCAGAAATACGCTGGACATACAAAGTGTGCACAATTGAGCTGGTGCCTTCACAGGCTAACACAAATGGGTTTTGGCATACATATAAATCCTCCCCCACTTCCCAGAAAATCCTACAACTTTAAATATGAGCAGAAACTGAAGAAATATTGTCATTTCTAACTTCTCTCCAATCTCTTCTCCAAAGCAAAGTTGTAAAAAAGAGGGCCTGCAAGACAAGGCATGTCTTACCTGTGGAAATGAACAATGATTTTAAGTCATCTCCAAAAAAGAATTAGAGAATATTATTAAAGCCATGGCACATAAACTGATACTGTGTGCAGTGGGCTACTAGTTATCTTCAAATTTTTAAGTGAAAGTCAATATAAACAGAAGCTCCATAAATCTAGTTGTAAACTCCCAGAATGTGTTTATTAAAATTAGAATGCAAACCACTTAACCATAAAACGGTAGTCATTAATAAGCTTCTCCTGGGGCTGTTGGGATGTTATTGGGACATAAAGACAGCAGACACAGTTAGTCCATAGACTGGTACTGTAAATACTAAAGTTAAGTGCTGATACTGTAGTAAATATGCAGTTATTGAACAAGGAAACACTATCATAACATTAGTATGTCATCCATCACAAAAGAAGCATTAATCGTAAGACCACTCATTCCTCTAAACATCTTTCAGGTAGAGGGATAAACCTCCTATGAAATCTCTGAATTTGATTCTAGAGAGGCATACATTTTATGTCACGGTAACCCAGAAAAGATAATGCTAGTACAATGTCTTCAGCAATTAGAATTGTGTGCAATTTTCAGTACGTAACAATGCTAAATCAGAAATTATATGGCTGCTATATTCAGTATCACTAAATGCAGACATGTAAGAGATTACTGAATGCATCTGGCTGCTTACACCAAATTCCATTAATTTTTATTATGTCTCCCCACAACTTACACATCAAAACCTAGAGTAGCTTTCATTTATTTATTTATTAATCCAAAAATCAAGTATTTCCTCCTCCTACCCACATCCTAGTTCGGTAAAACTGACACCCACATATGTGTGCTTTCAAGCAACAATTACTCGAGAAATGTATTTTAGTATCACAATGTTTCTGCTGATGCAAATCAAGGACTTTGCTTCTCTGCAGTGTTCATTGTAGCAAGGAAAACACCTTGTACTAAAACCACAGCACTAGATACAAATGCAATTTTTCCTTCCACAAAAAGGAGAAAATTTTAAGGAGTTATTCAAAGTTATTTGGGTTGTTTGTTATACCTCATCAGTACTCCATTTCTACAGTAAAAGGTATCTTAATCTTGAAGATAATTACAACAAATCCTAAGAATGATGAAAGGCCTTTTTGTTCTAGTGGAGGGACGCAGGAGGGAAAGACAGTTGTGTTACACTACAGTGTTTTACTCCTGGTTTTCAACAGGTGGAACCTCACCTAAATGGTATTTGGAATGTATCCCTTGTAACTTACTGGAGCAGGATACATATTCTGCTATACCTATGGCAAAGGCCCTACTCCCTAGGCACGAGAGTCCACGAAGGCTGATCTTAGAAAAGGATGAAATACAAATAGATTTCATTACTTGGTTTATGCACTTAAGAGTCACCATTCACACTTTAAATAGTAATGTTATTAAAAAAACCTGTAGTGAACAAAAGTGAATAATCACTGTAAGGACATCAAGTCAGTGGTTTGTAACACAAACACGTATTTTTTTAAACAATAGAAAAAAAAACAAGACAGGCCGCCCTGCATGGATATATATTTTAAATGTGTTACTTCACCACTAAAAGGTGGATCCTACACCACTTGAAAATTATAACTCCAATTGATTTCACTAGTCCAGTGCTTGAAACAATGCTGGGAAATAGTACTGACTTAGCACAGACCAAACCAAATGATGAAGATCAGCTCATAGAAAACAAGTAAGCCCAAAATTGAACAAAAATGGTCACACAATGGGCTTTACCTATTGAGTTAAAATTAGTTAAGTCTACACTTTGAAAGGATATTTCCTGTACAAATTCCTAACTACTAAGGGTTTAAACACTAATAAGCTTAGGAGATGGTTGAACAGATCTGAAACACCATGTCAAATTCAGGAGATGATTCTACAATTAAATTTCAGACAAGATATGCACTTCCAGCAGAAAGAGCCAATAGTAAACTTTTTTTTTAGTTGTAACAGACAACAAACTCATGTGCAAAAGTGTTACACATACTGCAGTTCTGTTCCCAAAAAGAAAGTTGGCCAGGAAAACACCCTGGCCAAGCCTTTCCACTTCTCCAACCTTCTGCAGTTCTTCTGTCCAAGTTGTTATATCTCCACGTCCTCCATATCTCCCACTGCTATCTGTTCTATAGCTCAAGGTTGCTCTTTTTTGTGATGAAGCAAGGAAAAAAGCCTTATGGGGTTGCCCTTCTATTTTTTATTTATGCTTTGTAATTTTAATTCCAGGCTCGTAGGATCTGAGACTTACATCTGAAAATATGGGGGTCTGCCATTTTTCCCAGCCTTTAAATATTATGATTGTACAACTGAAGTTATTAACATTCCTGAACTCATCAAAAGCCATATTCACAGATAATACAGACAGAATCAGCTATTCAAAGTGCTGCTGAAAGTCACTTCAGTCTACCCAGTCTATTTCTATTATTATCAAATTCATCTCAGTTTACTGGTTCATTCACATGACTTGGATACAGAGACAATTGCTGGCTGCCACATGTACAGCCACAAGCTACTGAAGTGCATCCTCTACCATACAGAATCTAATCCTCAGTCAATGAAACAGTCATACAAACAGCAACATCAGCAGCTGTGGAGAAGTGGAAAAACTGGACATGCTTCACTAGCAAACTTAATGAATTTGTGCAATTGCACAGGGCATGAAAGCAAGTCTGCTAGGTTCTTCTGCAAAAATATAAACAGCCTCTGTTTTGACAGGAGGACATTCCTACTGGAGTTATTTCTATAATAAATACAAGTACCCTAAAGAGCTTTTTTTCCAAAGACACAGTCTGGCTCTAGAGTATGAAGACCTCTTTTTCACACGCTGAGATTTTTTTTTCCAGTGACATGCAACCAAATTTCAATCTTCCTAGTTAATGGTCAAGTGGTCCTGCAGAGCCCATCCATGATTTTTAGTTCAGCACACTGAATGAAACCTTTCTGCTCTCTGGAATAACAATGTTAACAAAATGGAAGTCTGAATTCAATTCACATAATTGAGCACTGGACACAAGTTTGAATACAGTTCTTTAAACCCCAGTATTGCACTCCACAACTGTAAAGGAAAGGGTGAGCAGCACTGACAACCACATGTAGTTCTTCTACAGCAGTCTAGAAAATAAAGTGAGGAAACAGGGAAAAAAATATTTTGGCAGATGTTTCACAATGAAAAGAGAATGGCTTTGTATTCTTGTCTATTTGGTCAAACCAGAACACATCTGCACATTACTCTAAACTCTAAGGAGAATTAAAGATCCATGATGATTTGTACATTAGGCTATCCATTTCGAACACTACAAAAAATGAACAAGTCTCTACTGTCTGAAGTGTTAAATCTTTGACATACACCACTAACGTTAAACAAACCAGGCAGCAGAAACACCAAAGGATGCTATGGAACACCACGGAGTAGAAAGTAAGGTAATTTTCCCAGGGGTCCAAACACTATTTCCCATAAAAATCATTACAGACTTCATCCACTGCATCAACACAGTCAAATACTGAAAAGGACAGCTAAGTTCCATGCCATTCACCCAATAACCGTTTTAGCTATGAATTCTGCAAGCAGCTGTATCAAAGAACTTTTAGTTCTACTACAACATTGCTTGTAAACCAGCCTCTGAAATTTAGCTGTTAACTGTACCTGGAAGGTTGAACTCTTTGGATAACAGCATATTCACTATCTATTTGATGTTTGTTCACCAATCAAATAACTACATGGCAGCTGACAAAACAGATAACTACTTCATAGAAGCAATCCCTTGGAAAAAAACCCTTAAGATAAATAAGATAGTCCTTCATTTGTCATAAAGAAACACAAGATTTACAGTCGGAGAAGTTTTTAGTGACTAATGAGAGAACAGTATCAAATACAGCGTTACCTTCGTAAGTGTGATAGTTGTAGTAGGCAAAGTGATTCCTTCTCCCTGGGGTTAGAAACACATGCAGAGGACCCAGGTGAAGGCAGCACCAGCAGGACAGATACCATGCAGAACATGCGGAGGAGGGCAAGAAAAGAAAAGACAGGAAAGGGTGAAACTGTAGCCAGACAACACCTATTCAATTTATAAGGATGAAGTTCATTAAACTCTTTCCACTTTAGAAACTGCATAGAATATAAAGACATCAGTACTACAAAGCCACTGAATGAAACAATCCTTATTGTTTAGAGAAGTGATAAACAGCTGTTAGAAGAAAAACACTAATGGGTCAGTCCCACAGGCAATGTGCGAAGCTCAGCACACAGCACTGACACCTGCGGCACTTCAGACTGGGTTTACTCTCTCTGTTAATGGGTGTCTCGCACCACTGCCCGAGAACAACATTTTAATGATAAAGCACCAAATCCCACAAGGAGCAAGAGAACAAGAAAAGAAATCAACAGTACTATTAAAAGAACCCAAAATATTAATATGCAAACCAAACCTCAACCTGCAGAACATGACAGTACGTTTAATATATTCTGTGTACCGATAATTTAATCTGGATTTAAAACAAAAAAAAAAAAAACCCTCCACACCATTTGACCATAAATTTAACCTTTTTTTTGCAGTTCTGATCCAGGAAAGGTTTCAACAACTAACTTCCAACCCTGCTTCCCAAAAGGTACACAACCAGACTTCAAACTGTAACATTCACTTGAATATCTGAGTGTACTCAAGTTTCACTTAATAGGAAAAAGAGCTGTATATAACTCAATCACCAAAAATAAAAGTCCATATCCAAATCTATAAACATGAGGATGACAGAAATTAAGAGCATAAGTAATGTATGTTTTATCAGTGGTTGTGCTATACACAATCAATCCCTCCAGCTGCTCCTAGATCATAAAATTAATTGCAAATTACCACAAAGCCCAGCAAGTTCCAATTATGCCAAAATAAAACTCAGCTTGCTGAGTGATTAGAAAGTTCCATATAGGCTGAAAAATGTTTCACATCTAAGTTTGATTTAAAAATTCATGTTCTTGTCCTGTTAAAAAATGTGATTTTCCATGTATGGCACTGTCAAATACCATGTATGCTACAGTGTACCTGTGAATGTAAACAAAATCAGATTTAAGCTTAGTAAATAATTTCTCCCCTTTTTTCCACTCCAAATATTTGCTGCTAAGATTTTGATATTACAGCAATGTGCATCTCTACCTTCAGAACTGTTACCTCCAATTCAGAATGTGACATCAGAAGAACAACTCATGTGGCACAGACTTCCTGCCACACAAAGTTCCTTGTGCTTACAAAGAATGTCTTATTTTTGAAAAATCCAAATGACTATGCAATAATGTAATTTAGCTTATTAGATAACCAGAATTCTTACCTGGGCTTAATTCTACCAGGTACGGTAGTTTCTCAGGAGGAAGGCAAGAGCCATAGCCAGACCCGTCAACTCTTTCCTTCCCCTTTAATGGCTTTCCATCAGTTATCTTCCTGGTTTTCTTTGGGACATAATCAGGAGGCCGCCTTTTCAACTGAAAGACCAGTATTCCTAAAACACAGTATTATACATCCTTTGAGTCACTACCACTGCATAAGCACACAACCAACATCTATTAATCTGCAAGTGTCCGATAGGATTACTTTCAGCAAACTAAGTTCCTGTCACTTCTTTAGAATAGTTTTAACTTCAAAATAACTACACACAGATTAAAAGCATACTTCAGTATAGTGAATAATTTAGAAAATTTGGGATAAAATGCAAAACCTTTCTAATACCTAATGGTGTAATACTACAAACAGTGCATAATGAAACAGTAAATAACTCTAATACTCCCTAGTATTTTAAGTGCCCAAAACCAAAACACACTAAAATATATGTTAGAATTTCTTCCTTTACAGGGGCTCCATAACACGGCTTGCAACCCAAGGCACAAAAATATCTTAAAGGTTTTTGGACACACCTTTATCACTAGGCCACTCCCTGAATATCTGCAGTGGACACTCATCATCATCAAGAATAGTTTCTTTAGCACCTTTATCATCAGAGTGCTGAGCACCAGGAGGCAGCATGACCTAAAAAAGAATTATCAGTTTTCAGAGCTGTTAGTGGACAATTAGAACATTCAGGGATATATTCTCTGATAACTTTTTTTTTGCATGTGTTGTTTATAACAAGAGATAAGGCCAAAGAATTCAGTAACTTGGAATGTATTTTGTTTCCAAGATTTTCTAACGCTCCTCTCTCGCCTCTTGCTACAGTTAAATCGCACTTCCCAGAACACCAAGTAAGTCTAAAAAGCAAAGAACAGCAAGTTACACTTAAAGTAGGCGAGATCTTCTTTCAGTAAAAAAAAAAGTTATTCCAATTTCTCATCAGCTAAGACAAAGAAAAACATAAATCTGTGGAGATTATAGTAAAAAAAAACCCCCGAACTTTCCATTATTACATCACACACTGGAATCAGCATTTCATTTTGCTAATGCCATTCTGCTAAGATAACATATATATATATCTTTAGAAAAGACACAACAAGCTGGCAAAGACTATGCTATACCTGCTGCATCCTTGTCTTACCCAAAATTTACCTGGTCTACACAAGGGACTAAGGACACAACTGGAGCATTTCACACAACTGCTTCATGCTGCCTAGCTCTAAGGAAGAAACAAAATCAAGAATACTTTTGGAACAGAACTACAGACTGTTCCTACCTTTTACAGCTATATCCTTACAAGGCAGAGGAAGGGGGAAACCTTGATTTGTGAAATCTGATCTTAGATGAGACATAGCCTGTAATTTCATGCATTACTGCTCCCCATAGCAATCAAGAACAAGTAACAAGGACAGGCAGTATTACAGTTATTAAAGACAGATCTTTCAAAGCTGAATCAAAAAATAAAATATGTTGCACTCCCACACTTGTAATCCTAACAATGTTATTTAAATTCATAGACAGTTCTATTTTAAACAAACGACTCCAAATTATTCCCATCTCTGAACTATGACCAAGGTAAGACCTTCTGAAGTGATGTAGCCATTGGCTACAGCACCCTACTATGCTGCAGCCCTCTAGAGACTTTGCACTCTCATTTGTTCCCTCCTTTCCACACCCATTTCTGTGTTAACCAAGTTCTCACAGACCTACTGCAAACATCCTTTCATCTTCTTCCAAGCAGGAAACAACTACATTTAAGATTAAAAGTATGCAATCCCTAAACCATTTTCTATGCAAAACATGGCTAAACATAGGACTAATTAAATTATCTTTAATTAGATTTTCAAATAGAGAAGATATTATAAAAGAAGGAAAACATTAAAATGTATCAACCAGAGGGAAACAGAAACACATCTACACTCAAAACTTATCTTGCCAAACTGCTCTATTTCACATCTCAGATTTTAAAAACAATTACACATATAGGATAATTAGGGTAACACCATGATTCAAGCTATGTTCAACAAGCAACAATCTTAAAATTCCAAAGCCCTTTAGACAGAAGGTAGAGAGTTACAAAGCACAAAATACATGCAATACCAGGACCTGACCAATACTGGACTGGGAAGGAAACCAAAGAAAAACCAAATGCAATGAAACATGCAGAAAATACAAGTCAAGAAATTTAAATGAAGAAAGACTACACAACTTCAGACTTAACTTTCAAAACATTTGTTGGAATAAACAAGTAAGAGAAGGTAAGTATTTGAGTATTAAGCCCCCTGTGATAAGTAATAAATAGAGATCAAATTATGAGACCCATCCTTAATAAAAGTGTCACATGAGAACACCCCATGCTGCAACAGGTCTTCGACAAGCTCTTCTGTCATTTTAATTTTTTAAAGTAAAAACCCTCATATCTACAGTATATTTGAATATATCTGCTTATTGTGA
The DNA here is from genome assembly GCA_013399945.1 of Ploceus nigricollis. Lineage (NCBI taxonomy): Eukaryota > Metazoa > Chordata > Aves > Passeriformes > Ploceidae > Ploceus > Ploceus nigricollis. Next base: position 739,590 of record VXBC01001496.1, on the reverse strand, counting down.
TTAATTAATCTACAATTTTCCTTACAAGTTGGGACCACAGGCTCTGCACATGCCCCTACTAAAACAAACAAACAACAACAACAAAAAAAAAACCTAAGAAAACAACAGCAACGACATCACAAAAAAAAACCCACAAAACCCCCCCAATGGATCTTGCCAAAATACTTAATGTCTTATGTCTGTAACAACTACTTCTTAAAAAAACCCAATAAAACTATTCACCATTAAATGCATATTTTTGCTTGACATTGCAAGAAGCTATTTATGCCTTACCCTCAAGTAAAAAATAAGTGCATGCTAAAAACAAAAGTCTAATCAAGATTCTGCTTTCAAGAGTTAACTGGTTTGCTGCATGCCTGAAGTCTAATGCCCTGAGTGAATATGCACAGGTAGCTTGGAAGACTGTCTAATTAATTTGACATCTTCAGAGAAGTGCAGTGAACCCCACATTACTCAGGGAAACTCAAACCAAGCAAACTGAAACAAACAAAACACACACATTGGAACAAACTGGTGTCTACTTGCTTACACAGAAAAGCACTTTAGAACCAGGAATAAAGGTACAGCCTGACACACTGCAAACCAATGTACGAAAGCAAACAACCAAAAGGAAAATGCCATTTACAATAAAAGTTGTCAAAAATGTCTTACAATGTTTATCTTTCAACTGAAACTTCAGGAGTTCAGATCTTTACTACAGGTGCTTATATAGCCTTAAAATGGTCTTGTCCTGTAACTTAAAATTCATCTTAATAGTTAAGTAAATGTCAACTGCTTTAATATTCAAAGAAGACACTGCACCAGGCACTCAAAGAGAATAAAATGTTTCAAATTCCCAATCAGTAAGAAACTGAACTTGTATGTTCCACTGGTAATAGCTGAACTTAACAAAATGTAAAGAATAAGAACATGTGCAGGACCTGTCTTACACAGAGTACCATAAAGTGCCAGAAGAACAGGGGCAAAAGCCAACCCAGGGACAGAGAACATCTGTGAGACTTCAGTGGTATACATTTTACCACATTTAGTGGTATAAAACCACAGTGCTCAATGAAGAAATATGCCATTTTCAGTATTAATGTTTTCCTATAAGGAAGCAGTAATTTAGTGCAACTGGAAGATTAAAGTTTTAAAAACAAAAAACCTGATACATCACTTCACAATTCCCAAGGCTGTTAGATTTGGGGTGGGGGGGGAAGTTAGTCACAGAACTGAGTCATTCTACTTAGCTTGGAAGCTACCACAAGAAAAAAATCCCAACCAAATATGAAATGCGAGAAGATTGTGTTTTAGTAACTTACACGAGCAATACAATAATCCTTGGGATTTTCTTTTTCCAGGCCATATTTTTCCAGTGCTTCAATAACTGCAAAGTCTGCAGTATCTGTAGTGGACAGCAGGATTGTCTTGTATGGTATATTTGGTTTTAAACTATCTGCATAAATTCTCAGCGTCCCACCTTGGAAACCAAATGGAATTAACAATGCAATCACAGAATAAAAAGACAGACACGAAGTAATTATTATATTTCTAATAGAATATAAGAACAAACCGTTTCAGAAATCATTTCATTACTCTACTAGTACAAGAAAAATTATATAACACCCCCAAAATAGATTAACCTCTCCATTGGTTAAAATTTCCAGTGATGTTTCTGTAATTTACCAAATGAAGTGTTTTCACCATGCTTAGCATTACATGAAGTTAAAATGAAATAATGTCAATGACTGGTTGAAGAACAGACTTTTACCATCTTGTCAGGAAGTCTGCGCTGACCTTCCCTTTCTTTAACAAGCCCATTCAAGATTTCCCTCAGGACAATGTTTTCTACACCTCTAACTCTTTCTTCACTACTCTTCCATGAACAGAATAGATAATTTCAGATTTTAGCAGTTCTAACATAGCTTCACTTGTTCTCTTCTAATGGTGTGTATACAATCACTGTTGTTATATCCTCATCCCATGAATGAGAAATACTTAATCACTATTATTCACAAAATCTACCAGAATCCTTTATGCAGAACAATCAGTCCTTTACATCCTTTATTTATGCTACTGATTGAATTTTCTATCAGGTCATTCAGCTCATTCTTAGTACAAGGAATGTCAGTTATCTCAGCCAATCTCCTCAGTTTGCAAGTCTAAGTCCATCCTTCCTTTTTTCCCAGTTTAGCACTGTTAGCGAGCTCAATGAGCGCACTCTCATCAATCTGCCCACCATGGAAAGCTTTGACTTGCATTCACCACAGAACATGCCCTGTGGAATCCTATCTTCGCAAACCCTTTGTTCAGTTATGCACCAGATAAACTAGCCATGTGCAAAAAATGTTGGAGAAAACAGAAGTTAAGTCAAATTTACAGGAGTTGCTGGCCTTAAGAATATTCTCTCAGTAAAATGCTTACTGTTTATAACTTAACCAGAAGAACTTCAAGTACCTGAGTCTGGTCTGCCATCAGAACTGCGAAACTCCTGCATTCTCTTCTCTAGTTTTTGCTGTCGTCGCCGTTTCATAACCACCTCAGGATTGGATATTGTGCGAGTGAAGCTGGTCTCAGGCATATCTTTGTAAACCTCAGCTGCAAGGCGAAAATTCTCACTGCCAAGTTAGTTTAAATAAAAAGAATGTCATTAAGAGCTTAAAATACATATGTATCCTTATTACTTCACATAGGACAAAAAAGCAGTAGGATTCATAGACACAGAACCTTATTTAAATTATTGTAAGATGGTTTCCAGATGAATTTCACTTTTGCTAATAAGGTTAATGCTGTTCATATACCCATGCTCACCTGATATAAAATAAACAATTTAAGGACTACTAGCTGCTAGTTTTCAAAGAAAACAAGAAGTCTTCTACCTCTTAAAGATGGGTATAGGGGGAAAGGCATTAAAGAAACTTTACATTATACCCCTAACTTTATTATGATTTCCAACACTGCAAAGCATGGGAAAGCTGAGTTAGCGTGTGCTTGCAAGTCATGCTTTTTCTTTTGCAAATGCAATTAAAAACAGCTATCATTTAAGTTTTAAAAAATAAGTTTAAACCACTTACATATCATCCCCATGAAGAAGTCTATCATCTTTATCTGATGCTTGTCGCAATGCCTCTTTTTCACGCCTTTTTTTCTTTTTTTTCTTTTTTTGAGAGAGTTCGCTTGAAATTCTGAATTACTCCCTCTTTTTCTTGTTTTTCAGGCCCATTACTCTGAGCTTTCTGAAATAAATGAGTTTAAAACAGCTTCCATCAATTTCAATCCAAAGAAAAGTTAGTATTAGTTTTAACTTTGCAGATGAACCTGTTTAAGACACAGTATCACTGACCCAAAACCAACACCCCTCCAGGCAACAACGCTACATTACACAGCAAAGGGACTAACGCTCTCAAGGAAAACACAGAGAAGGCAAATATAATGTCACGTTCCAAAGGCGGCATGAACTAATGGTACTCAACAAAGTCAAGAAACTGCAGATTTTTACTTGAATAATGCCTGCTATCTACTTGGCCTCAAAAGATTAACTAAAGCTGCAAAACAAATTTTTGCTTCTGAGTAAAAATACTCTGTAACAATGCTGTGCTTAATCTGCTTTCAAGGCAACTGTGTTGGAGCACCAGATAAGAATAAACTGCAGAAGGAAAAACATTACTGAAGACTTTTCACCAGTGGTATATTTTTCCAAGTTGTCATTCCAGTGTTGTCTTCTTCAATTCCTGCTCCTTGCATACACAAGTTACCTGTAATCCTAGGCTCATTTGCCTTCTGTAGAGAAGATTACAGAGCATGAGAGAAACAAGACGCAGATTTTCTCACTTCTATCAGGAAGCGAAGAACATAGAGAAGGAAGATTGCAAATCACTTAATTCAATTAATAGGAATAGCAGGGCTGGTACATGTAGTGCAAGGCATCATTAACTTTCCCTTCCACCCTATAACATGGATGTATCCTGTAGTGAAATGCCCAGTACAAGCTCACGTCCCTATACCCAAAGCACTTCTAAAATTAACAAGCTCTAGTTCCAAAAGCAAAGGAAATTTAGTGCTCAGCACAAGATCAAAGACTTGCCTTAAGATAGCCCACACTGAACAGCATGTTTTCCATAGCTATAGGCAACCAAGCTACATATAATATATATAATTATATGACTTCAGGAGCCAAAGTCTAATCTAATTTAATGTTTAAATTGCTAATAGTAAAGCAAATTTTTGTACAGCTGATGCCGGCAGCTCATTCATTTTGCATTTGTAAGAGAAAAAAATAATCAAAAACCAAAAAAGCAAAACCAAACCAAAACAAAAAACCCTGCACAAAAGGAAAAAGTCTTCCATAATTTTTTTCAAGAAACAGAATGTTACGTAAGGAGGTAATAATTTTTAGCTCTTTAACTCCGCCTGGCATTCCCTTTTAAAAGCTTTGCAAGAGGCAGGATTACCTCCTGGTATGTGGCACCATATACTATTTGAGGTATTTTTCAAGTCATCATAATACAAGAAAGCAAGCTTTAAGTTCTCTAGGCATGCTCCAGTACTAGACAGCTACAATGGATCACAGCATCACCAGCCATTGAAAGATAACAAAAATGCTGCGCTGCAAAGATGCACTTTAAGTATTTACAAATACTTGCTCCAGATATTCATGGTCATGAGCAGCAGTTGTTTTCAGGAATTAGAAAAGTGAAAGTTATGTTTTCCTATATAAGTAAACCCCAGAGATTTCAAAACTGCTGCTAGCACTAGCATGATCTATAAAGACTCACTCACCTTTGGAGCAAGTGTATCATTTTCATTCTTGAGGACAAACCTTCCCTCGCGATCATCTTTGTTCCAGTTTAACTGTACAACAAGAGGCTTCTCATCCACATCCAATCTTCTTTCTTCTTCAAAAAAATGAAAAGCAGTAACAATTACTTGGTATCTCAAGAGCAAAGATACTTAGAAATAAGTTAAGCTTTTAAAAAAACCAAAAGGTTTGCTTAACAGAACACATCAGTTGATGTTTTCCTGTTAAGCATAGGGACAGAAAGAAAGCTTAGGAATGTAGAATTAATTACACGTCCCCTTTCCAGCAACAAGCCCAAGTGTATTCCATCCATCTACATAAGCTAAAGGTCCCCATAAGGTAGCATTGCATAACTCCTTTGTCAGAACTAAGTCTCAGAACACAACATTACCACTCTGGAGGAGAAGTTAGATCTAGAGTTGAAATGTTTAGAACTTTCTAACATCCTGGGCCTTCTAAATACTCATTTTTCTTATTTTAAATTTACTTTAAAGTAGACCACAGTCTGGTTGCAGCCCGAGAAATACTATTCTAAAAAGACTGCACAAAAATATACAAGATTACAAAATTTAAACAATAAAACAAATCAAAAACCCCCACAACATTATGCAGATCCGAGACAAAATTTCATTTAGAGTATTACATCTATTTTAAGTATATGGAAAAACAACTGACAGAATGGTTAAAAATCTTAAGCAAGTCTTGCTATTTGATTTTCCCTTTGAAAAGAAGGAGACAGTACTATGCCCAGGAAAACAATGATGGCTTTGTGGTTATTTTTGTTTAGTAAGAAACACTCCTATTGACCTTGCATGCCTCAATCATCTTTTAAAAATCAGGAACTTGCTCCGCAAAGAAAACAATTTCATTTTGACTAGAGGTACAGCACTAACAGATTTTTAAAGAAATCTAAGGCAGAAAAAAAACTTATTTTCAGTCTTTCAAATGCAGAATTTAAGGTCATTCAAGCACTTGTGTATACTTCTGAAGCACAAAAATAAAAAAACACAACCAAAAGATAGTTTCTCCTTTATCTGTCTCCACCACCACCACCACACACACTATCACCTTCTCATCAGAAACAGACAAATTTTAGCAGTACCAAAAGCTATTTAGATATCCAAGTCCTTCACAGGTAATATTAGAGGATCTGTTTAAGAAACACAGTGGCTTCAAACAATATTAAGCTGAACTTCCCCCAGTTCAGCAATAAAAGAACATGAGTTACAAGGCTACCATTACAGGCCCGCAATTTCAAAGACCAGAAGATGCACTCTCAACTGCTCTAATTTAACAATCCTAGTCTCCCATTATAAATTTAGTCTTTACCTACTAATCCTAAAAATAGCAACTCTCTCACAAATGTCAACAAACTAACAGGATGTCAATTACAGCATTTCAGAGATCATAATAAAATCTTACATTAACTGCAGGCCTGGTATGCATAATTAAGTTTTGAAAACCACTCCCCAAATACCAATTAGTACCAACATATTTAAGAATAAAAATCCCAAGTCTCACGTGGTTCAGAAACTGGGGGCAAGCCTAAAGATACTTTGACTGGGAGTAGATGTGATGGTGGTGTAGATGCAGGATGGACTTAATGAATAAATACAAACCTCCACTGACATGCACTTCATAAAGTGAGTATTTAGGGGATGATAACATTCGCATGTCTGGTCGAAACTTCTCTGCAAGAGTTTCTATTACATCTTGTGTTGTGGCAGTACTAGAGACACGGATACATTTTGTTGCAAAATTTCCAGCTGCTTTGTCTTGAAAGTAGAATCTCATTACTCCATGAAACTCGAGATCCTGTAAAGAAATAAAAATACATATCTGAGTGCTGGCTAACAGTTATAAGGTTCAAGGTTCTTTTATTAGTTGTTACAAATTCATTATGAAAATATCAGACCTCCAAATAGCACACTGGTTTTCAAAATTTTCCAAGCAGCAGAATTAAAAACCAGGACACCATAAACTTGGGAAAAAAAAAGGCTATCCTGCAAAATTAAATTAAGGACTATCTATTACTGAAAATACTGAACTGGAATCTTTAGGTATTCAAATTTACAACTACATTCAGGAGACTTAATAAAACCTCTTTTCTAAAACCTAGAGACACATCTTGAGGACTAACTGAGAACAGACCCCTGCAGCCCAAATCTGTAAAAGTGCATGCTCAAGGAACAGCAGCATGTCTTGACGAGAACAGCTTGCTGTCACAGAACTCACAGGATCATCTTTTCTTTCCTCTTTTCACCCCTTCATGCACTCCTCTCTCCTGCTGGCATCCGTTTGTCCCAGAAGCAGCCTTTTAAGGAAGCTAAACCATTTGACTTGTTTGTATTTTTTATTTTAAGAAACGTTAGTCTTTGGTATAGCTCCCTAAACACTCTGTGAGGGAAAAAAAGCTTCAGCACCAACACGAGGTGAAGAAAGGGACTGCACCTGTCAGCCAGGTGGCTACACTACAACTGCAAAGGCAATTTGTTCAAACTATTGTAAATGCACATCCTCAAGTGTTTTCCTTAGCCACTGGAGCCTGTGCTCTACTGCAGCACACCAAACTTCAGGAGGGCACTGTCTGCTCATGCTACTCCACTACTGGTCTGACCAACAACTCCAAATTCAAATTTTAGTTCCCCAGTGGTCTCCACCTGGCCAACTTTTGCCCCTTGCATAAATCCCAGCAATCACGGGGCCCTGCACTCAAGGGGAATCAAGGATATTCAAGTCTCCAATTGACTTTGCCAAGTTTACTCTACAGTTTAATAATCACTGCTCCTGTCTTCACTCTCCAGAGGCTTTGAAATAGGCAAATCCTTAGTTGTTGAGCACAGTGATAGATTTTATGCTAGGCACAGCCCTTTCCAGTACTACATCTGACCACAGGACACACATCACAGTGCTTCTTTGAACAGCAAACAATCGAGATATTTGTTGAAGCTACTCTATCATTCAGAAGACCTTTGCAAAAAGAAAGGAAAAAACAAGAATATTTAAAAAGGAATTAAAAAGTCAAATAACCTACACTTAGCCAAACATCTATGTCACCTAGATACATGCAGAAATAAGCACTGTTCTTCTCAGGATATTCCCAAACCTACACCAATACAGCAGTCCAATGAAATGCAACATGGACCTCGACAATGGCCAATTGTGTTTTATTCTCTGTTGTTACCCAACAATTTACAGAATTAATCTTTCTGAGCCTCCACTGCTGTTCCCACAGAACTATGTATTGTACTTCCAAACCAGTGTTCCTTCCTGCAAGAAGTTACAGTTTCCACATTCCTCAATCCAGCTAACTCCCACCTCTGCATAGACTCTGAATTTAACTGCAATTTATACAACCATGGGTATAATTCTTCAGCTGTGAATATTTCTGTAAGAGCTACTACTCACCTCTCAAAAGTATCCTGACTACTTCATTTCTTGTCTTTAATTATATATACCAAATTATTAACTAATTATTCATACAAGGACTTACCCCTCTCGTGCAGAAGGCTACCAAATGACTTCTGGAAATCCTACCTACCATAGCAAACTGGAGCTTCCTTACATGTGTTCTTGCTAACTCCTTCAATGAGTTCCAAAAGGTCTGAAGCACAACTTCTTTTCTAAGCTCTGTTGACCTTTCCACAGTCTACTATAACAGACACCACGTGTCCATGAATTCTGTAGGTTAATGCAGTTTCTTCTCACAAAGAACATCACCAGTGAACATCCTTTGTAATACTGGTTTCACAGTGCATTTGCATCCAACGACCTAAAGGTGCCCACCTAACAGCCACTACAGACCACTTAGCAAAATTACCTCATCTCCCACTTCCTTCATTTATTGGATAAAGATTCTCTAGGTCTAGTAACTTGCTTTCTTGCCTTTTTCTCTCTTAACAAATGTTGATTTGAAAGCATTCCTCAATTTTTTTTTTATCTCATGCTTTTATGTTCTACTTGTCAGATTTTATATCCTCACAAATTTCCTCATTTGGATACTACTTCAGCTTTCTAGTAACTATCTTTGCCTGATGTTCAGTCATGCCAGCTTCCTTTCACACTTCCCTCGATAGCTGGCATGCTTTTGGTCTGTACCTCCAGCACAGCATCTTTAACTCTCAGCAGGTGTAGGTACTTGGCTACTTACTTGCCCCTTTTAGCTTTACCAAGCTTTCCTAGGGCAGGTATGCTGCATTTCCAACTGGGTTGGAAAATTCTGTACTTTTTGCAAGAAAAATAAATCTAAGCATGTCATGATCTCTAGAAATGTGAGCACTCTCACAGGCAATACTCCGAGCCATGTTTCCATGCACGCTTTTGTGCAGATTTGGTTTAAATGGCTGCCTCTCCTGCTAATATTCCTTAACCATGGTGCTTCACAAAACAGCCACAGTATTTTTATAATCAACTTTACGTTTCAATCCACTTGTTCAATAATTGCAAAAGACAACACATAAGCCTTCTGCAGAAGTATCATGAAGCACAGTCATGTCCCATTTAGACCATTTATTTCCCTTTATACAAGGTTTTCCCTACCACCATCTCAAGGAACTGCTGAAGCAAGAATTTTAGAAGAGAAAAATGAGCACATTCCTAATCTTTTCCATGCATTACGTACTGTGTGAGTACATAATGAGATAAGAGTCAAGTAGCTTTTTTCCAATTTTTTTAAGGAGAGGAGAGTATTTTACTGAGGACACATTCCACTGCCAACTAGCCATGCTTTTAATCCGCAGATTTTTTAACAACATAGTAGACACTGAAGAGCAAGGGAATGGAACACATGTCCATTCAGAGAAGGTGTAAAAAACAATCCAAGACGCTTTCTAAACTACCATGGTGGTTGTTGCTGTTGTTGTTGTTGTTAATATTAGTAATATCAATAATAATAACAAAGTAAGTTACAACTTATTTCTACTTCCAGGTACTAACAAAGCAGACAAGACAAAAGTACATTCTGAATTCTCAAGATACAATGTCCATATAAGCAAGTTTTGTTTTCATTTTCCAAAAGAAGTCATATGTTTTTCTAATATTGCCATTTGACAATCTGGATATAAAAACAACTGAACTGGGAAGGAACTGTCCTGCAGGGAACACTGACTGTCCATTTTCCCCAACCTCTTCTACAGCATCTTCTCAAGCTGTGTCCCCTCCCCTCTACTATTTCCAAAATTTTCTGTTAAAAAATCAAAGACTACACAATAGCATCACAATCTTCTATCACTCACCTATATAAAAGTCCTTTTAATGTTTCATTGCCATTATGTTCCAAACTGTACCTTGGGGCATTCCTTAGACTATTACAGATTTAAATAAAAGTATTTGATGACATGGAAGTAATTGGTTTCACATTTCAAAAAATCAGGAAATAGGAGATGAAAAAACAAAAAAAAAACCCTTCTAGTCTTCATTATTTTTTTGATATCAGATGTGTGTTTGTGTGTGTATATAGCTGCAGTTCAAGCCATATTTCACTTTACGGCCACGTGCTTAGCAGATAAATCCCAACTACACAGAAACAGATGCCACCACTCACACTCAGACACAACAAAGCAGGCACTGCACTTAAATTTCCACCCTCCACTCTAACTCTGCATGAAAGTGTTTATTTTTCAGAGTTTTGTGTTTCATCCTCAAACTCATTCACTACTGAATTTCTTTGTCAAGACTGCTAGGCACATTCACTGCAGTTTATAACATGAACTTGTGTCAAGAAAAGAGGCTAAAGAACAAAAATTGCTTGTCCTAAACTAGGTAGATACAGAAGTATCTATTATTCCCTGATATACTTGTAAGTGTAGGAATCTCCTCAAAACACTTACAAATCTCTCGAAACCATCTTTCTCTAAAGACAAAAACTGTCATTTATCATTTAACAAAAAGAAATTAAAATGTTTTCTGGATTTCAAGAATGACTAATTACTTAAGTGTATGAACACTCCTAAATTCCTCTCAAGAGTTCATATGCATTGATAAGCAATTTTAGCTCTATTATCTGATCACGTTTGATATTTTATGTATCTGCTGCGCAGGTTCACAGCTCATGTAGGAATGCAAGGATACAGACCAGTCTTCAGCGACACAACTATAGTCAATTTTCACAAAATTTGAATTCTGATCATCTAGACTGCAAAACATATTTTGAAGAGCATATAAGCAAAAGTCAGCTTTTTAGGCCTTTCAAATAATAAAGGCCACTTTTCTCAAATACAAAGCATAATTATTCCTTTTCATCAGTATCAAATTAAGTTATGGTAGTTTCCAAAAGCATATTCTACCTATCTAAGGTTTCAGCTTAGATAATAATTGCCAGTTAAACATTGTTTCTTGGTTTTACAAACAAAAGTAAGCTGCACTACCTCTTCATTAGGCACAAAGGAAAGAGTTTATAGAAGCACTTCAAATACCTAGCTATGACTTTTTGCATAAAGTCAATGACAGGCAGTAACTGCTTCAAAACCAATGGAACAAATGTTCAAAAGTGTGTCTTCAGAAAACAAAAATAAAAGCACACAAAAACATCAGAATGAAACACCTGAAACACTTTCACAAAATGAAACTACTTCAAAATTCTACAAAATCTTGTGAAAAGCTTTGATTAAACATTCTTAGAAAGCATCTGCCTTCTCAGTGCTATCACTCTCCTCTGACATTCTCCTCGAGGACCTCAGACCATCATTAAATGAAAAAGAGCACTACAAAAGCAGGAAGCAAACAAACATAACAAAGTCAATCCCACAGAACACACAAGTCATACTTAGAACTGAAGATGCGAGGTACAAGTTATCACATCAATTCTCACCAATGTTTTCCATGAGGCTTCACAAAAGTGACTCCTGATTCTCAGAATAGATTGATCTTTAAATCTAGTCTCCAGTTACTTACTGTCAAGGGTGGATTTCTGCTTTAAAGCAGTAAGCAGTAATAATCAAGATCACTCATTTGAAGTTATGCTACAGAGAAATGCACGTAAGTAAAAGATGGAGGGAAGAGCATCTCAAGTTTCCCTCTCCAATTATGAAGAGTGGTTATATACACACGTCAGAAGTGTTAGTAATTACGGAAGGCAAAGGTGTTTAATACTTTGGCAATCCAAAACAAAGAAAATCCCCACAAAAAAACATCATCTCCAAACCCCTCTTTCTCCCAATTATCCCACTCCTTTTACACAATATAATAGTCAAGAAGGAATATGAAAAACAAGTAGAAAGAGATAAAAAGACTGCACTGTATGTGAAGCTCAGAAAAAGGCTGCAATGTGACACAATGGGATTTGCAGCAGGGAAACCTGGACTTCCTGAAGAATCTAAGAAGATTCTGCAAACAAAACAGTAATATCCAGGAGCCACAGTCTACAGCCATGCTCACATGAGAAAGGAAACTCCTCCTTTAAAGTGTCAGAGATAATGAGAGTATTTTTCACAGTATGAAGGGCACAGTAATGAATGAGATCAAACTACCACTCCCACCAGCAAAGAATACCCATTGGCTGAAAGAAAAACCAGCAAAGAATATCCATGGGCTATTAAAACTCCTATCCCATCTGTATCCATCACAAAGCACTACATATTTCAATATTTAAGAGTATTACACACTACCCATTCTGTAAACTATTCAGTCTCTGGAGCAGCAGAGAATATACAAGTTTCCCTTCAGAAATCCTCATCTGCACCCCCTCCAAGAGGCTTTGATCTCTTTCAGCTGCATTGATAACACTGTTTGCCTTGCAAGCACATTCTGCATGACTGCATCTAGAAAATACCAAAATCCAGCACTAAGAACATCACATCTTTCTTCATGCCCCATTCAAATTCTGCAAGCAAAAATCTACAGAGAACTAAGCTGCAATTACTATTCAGGTACATGTGCTTGTTGCTCAGGAGTTTTGCTAATAGAATATAAATAACAGTAAAATCAATCCACAGTGCAAAAAGTAGAATTAAAGCATGTACAATTTGCTTTCAAATGAATTTGGGTCACAATATTGATATAACAGGCCAGCATAGCAACAATATTATCACTGCAGGATATTCTGAAACATTCATATAATGCCTTTGTATCTGACCTGTTGTCAGTCTACACAGTAAAATGGAATTGCTTCCTTTGCCTCTCCAAAAGCCATACGTACGCATCAAATTTGTGGAATTCTAATGAGTAAAAGAATATTTTAAAAAAATATTTCCTACAATATTTTTAAACCCATTTAAATCAGTAAGGGAATAAGCACTGTGAAATTTCATGCGGGTGAGGTTTCCAGCACTCATTTCCAGTTCTAGCACTCAATTCCCATAATGACTGCTCAACTTGAAATTTGAGGACAGACAATACTATTAAAAAGGAATTTCAAATAGTTTTGTTTTTTTGTTTTTTTTTTTTTAATCCTGGTAACTCTTATAAACAGTTTTCCGTGTAGCAAAGAAACACAGTGTTCTTGTTAAGCTACAGTTTTTGAGTTAACTTCAAAAAGTGCAGCTTCATGATAAAAGACTACCTTTAATCTAACAGAAGAAAGGAAGAACAATACAGATGAAAAAACAGCTCCTATAAAAAAGTAATTTTCATCAGCTTTACTTCCTCTTCCAAACCTTTGACACCTGGATCAACAAAGACTTTCCACTACAGAATGACTCATTCTGCCACAACACTTTAGACATTGTAATGTTCACAGAAGCAGGACCAACAGCTGACCTTTCTGTCAGAGAGAATTACCAATAACCCACAACACAAAGATCCTAACTAAGTGAAACCTCCTCTTTATTTTCCTGAGGAAAATTGCATCTTAGGAACCAGCCCCACTACAGTATGAAACAAAACCTCAAGACCAAAAGAAAAAGGTACTACAAACATTTTCACAATATAAATGTAATGCAATGAAGTCAATGCAAAACCCACTGCAGTATATGACAAATGGTACACAAAATTTTAAACTAAGGCCAAAATTCAAATCTATAACTATCACATCCACTAAAAAAGGATTAACTTTAATAAATGCAGCTTGAATGCCCATGTGAACCCTGAATTATCATAGATGTAAATATTTTACTGTATACTTTAGATGTATTGTCCCTGCTTCTTGTTGTCTGTCCCCAAGAGCAAGACTAATTAATACAAAAACTCTTGGGATGAAACAAACATTACAGTAATCTTCAGTATTTTCCTGCTAACTTACACCTCACGGATCAAAAAATTACGTTTCAAAAGAGACCCATCTACACCAGGTAGATGAATCAGATCCTACTGACATCAAAATAAAACAAGTTGTTTTCAGAGTAGTCTTTTACCAGAGCCACATTCTGTGGTGCCATCAACCACACTTCATTCTAAATACATCAAAGTTTTCATAAGCTTTTACAAAAGATATTATTACACAAACAACATGAACTGTCTTCACAGAAGACTTATGAGTCGAAAAGCAGCTACCATTAAAAATGAAAAAAAAATTGGCCGAGGGCACTCCTCAAAAGCATGACATACATTACCTTCCAATTCTTAATTTTCAAAACCTACAGTAGGCGATCAGCAAAATCAGCACAGCACTTGCAACACAGCTGCTGCCTGCCCCCTGCAGGGTGTGCTTTGTTAAGCTCCGGTGACAGCATTTACACAATCAACCAGAGAACACGCAGATCTGCTCTTTGTACAAAATGAAACCTGCAGTTAACTGAAGAAATCAAACAAAAAATGTTTTCAACAATAAGCACTACCAACAGTTTGGTAACTATTTAATCATTCATTACCCTGATTAAATTCAAAATAAAAATAAAGCTACAGAAGATTAAATCATATCCCCAAGTTAAAACATATTACCCTTTACAAATTACATTAATGCTGGTATCATATAGAGACTCTCCCAATTCCCTTATACTGAGGGCCTTGCAGCAACTGTCAACACATACTCTGAACCCAACAAAAGTTTGTTAAGAAAGTTGTTGTTGTTGTTATTATGATTAGGAAAATTGTTTGAAGGCGGTGATATGACAGTAAGGAAACGGAAAAGTCATTGATGTACATCCGGTCTATCAAAATACCCTGAAGGTCTCCAACAACAGGAGAGAGGTACAGGCAGAGTTCAATCATACCTGAAACCAGGTAAAAAGCAAGTCAAACCCAAAGAAAGCCTCCTTTGAATTAACCACGACATATTTAAAAGAGGAAAAATAAAAAGTAGCAATGGGCCTCAATAAAATATTGCTTACCTTTCTACTATTTATTTACAATCTGTCACTGTTGTGCAGCTAAGACAATTGCTAAGGAGCAACACCAGAAAACTTAGAGGAGAAGAACTTAGAGTACAGACAATCCCAAATAACATTTTTCAGATGCATCTTAAAAACCCATTGAAATAAATCAGAGGTCTCTATACTATTTACTGTGTTAAAGATTGTTTCTTTTGAACATTCCCATTTAGAGGAAAAGAAACAGGTTATTACATCCACCTCAAAGCAAAATACAACAGGAAAATCAAAGGGTGAGAATGAAAGATCAGGCACTGGAAGTCTGATTTTTCACTGTCATTGCTACTTACAGAGCTGCAATCCCTGTATTTAAAGCATCTTCAGGCATCAATCAGGCCACAAAAAAGACTGCCCTTACTCACTTTAACATTAAAAGTGCAGACACAGTCAGCAACAGAAACTCTAGTGCCGCAGAAAGCACTTCCTCATACTGACACACTCATTCCCACCTCCTCTCTTATGCCAGGCACCAGCATCCTGCAGCTGTACAGCAGCATGAATCAGGTTAACTTGGAAGGTATTTCCCTTCCCTTCATTCAGTGTGGAGGAAAATGTCAGTGCCAGCAGCTGGGGGAAACTGGCCTGCTGGCACCTTGTGTTAACTGGAAGGAACCATGAAACAGGAACCTCTGCCAAGCTGGACACTTCATTCCCACTTCTGCACCAGCATCAGCACGTACCAGACTCCAGCACGATAAGCCAGCGGGCACTTCGTGCTTTTTGTCTCAGGCTATGCTGGCTCCGCTGTGAAGTCTTGACACAGGTCAGATTCGCACCAGTCCAAAGAAGGCAGCAGAAATGCAGCAGCCTAGCAGAGACTGGCAGACCTCATGAGCTAAGTAGAAGCTGTAGTTTGTTACAGGAATGGCAACTCTCTCAAATATTTTGAAGTCTTAGTCCACAATCACATGGCATTTAGATAAATTAATTTTCTACAGTCACAAAGTAAAGTTTAGAATACTGTAATCTTAAGGCTATTTCTATAACTGGCACACAAGTTGTTAGATTCCAGAGTTACATGATAATTTCTCTACAACTTAAAAAGATTACAGTTTTTTCTCTGTAATAAAACTCTGATACAGGAATGTCTTAGAAACAGTCTTAAAACCATAAAAAATGACAATACAAGTAGTTTGCAAATTCATCTGTGAAACTACTAAAAGCTGAAAAGATACTTCTTTTTGAGTGAAAACTCAGTATCTCTAACAGAAAGCTGCATTACGGAAAAAAACATTTCCACCAGCAATCAAACTCATGAAGCCTGGTTTCTTGTGGCTGTCTTCCAAAAGCTGATTACAGTTTTATTATAGATGGCACAAATAAAATTATTCTTAACATTTCCCTCCCATATGGGTTCTCTAGTGTCCAGAAGTACATACACTACTTAGTACAAACTAAATCAAATTTCTTGTCTGTTTCTGACCTCTTACAGTGGCAACTTCACACTCCTGACATAGGCTGAAGATTCAATCAAAGAACCAACAGACCACAAAAAACCCAAATTTGACAAGCTGGTGCCCATTGATAAGCTGTCACCAGCAAATACATGGAGCAGCTCAGAAACCATGCCCACTTCAACCACCTCACATTCACTTGACAAAACATTCATATTTATTTGCTTTCAGTATAACCTCTATATTGGAAATAAAATAAATAAACTCTCACTACAGGAAAAAGAAAAAAAACGACAGTTGTTCATTTAAAGTATTGCTGGTGTCTGGATTCATTTCTTGTAATTAGCACCGCATTTTTACTATTTTAGTATCAGGCTTTAGTATGATGAGGGTGTCAAAGGAAACTATAAAAACAGAATCATTTTTACATAATGCAACAAGGGACATGTCATGTATTTATGCTGACACAGCCAGTAAAGTCTGAGCCAAGTTCTACTCTATAATGATAAACTTGATCGTGTTACCCTGGTTTCTCAGTCCTGTGGGATGAGCTGGAATCAGCACCATACAGGGTTAAGACATCCAGCTACACTGACCGAACTAGAAAAACGCCAGCGCTATCTGATACACTGCATGGAGGAGCTTTGGCAACCAGGCTAATTAGTCAGGAGTTTGAAGTAGGAATGCTAACAAGCCTAATAGAAAAACAAGCACCTGATTCTCCTGAAGTAGACAAACTGCAGCCCGGATTCTGCATGAAAAAAAAAAAATACCCCAAGCCTCAAAACTCAACATTCTGATTTAAATACAACCTCTGACTAGATTTCAAAAAGTTATTTCCCAAATAAGTTAGGTTAGTCAAGCAGGTTTGAAGTAATAATATAAGGTCAAAATGTACCACTAAATGCAATTTTATTGTAACAAATTCTGTAGAAATGGGGCAAAGGACCTCTTTTTGAACTACTCCTGTTTTTGTTCCCTACCTGAAATACTTTCCTCTTTCCAAGGGCAAATCAGCCATACTTCAGGCTATGGAATAATCAACATCTACAAAAAACAGTTCTGAAAAAAAACCCAAGCTGAAAATCTGCACTGATGAATGAAATTATTGAGATGATCTGTGTCATAGCCAAAGACACACAACCACGCTGCTTTTATATGCAGCTTTGTCTAGAGTAAACATACACATACACAAGCTAAGACATCCTTCTAGTTACTTCTACCACACATTCAGAAAAAAAGATATTCATTCACTACAGATACAACCAAACATGTAGTCAAATTAACACATGAAATTGCCACAAAGTTTTCGACATTAGAAAGCCTTAACTTGAATACTTTAAAAAAAATACAGGGTTCACATTACAACTTCCAAATGGGAACATGTCCCAAAAAAAGTTGTGTTTTTGTTTGTTTGGGTGTTTTTGTTTGTTTTTTTTTTAATTCAATCACTCAAAAACTCCTCCAGGAAGCCTCATTTTGAATGACTCATTTTTATATTTAAAGGAATCGGGGAATTTCTTAAAACTTACAAAGCAGTTTATTAACGTTATTAGTTATCTTAATGTTCGTTATCTTAATGTTGGACTACCGAGGCCACAGAGAACTTGTGAAAAACCTATACAGTAATTCTAATAGTTTGGTAAAATTCATCTGTTGATAGCCTTCTCTCCGCAAATCCTACTTAATCCTGTTGTATAATCTTAGGCAACAATTTCATCAAGCACTGTGCTTCGTGAATGACATTCAGCCTCAGTTAGCTGCATTTAAAAACAACTGCTGACAGCTAAAAAAGGGCTTTCTCTGCAGTAACACCTCTGTCAGTATCAGTGGTTTTGTACTTGCTGTTTTGTGATGTTTTCTTTTGACTGTTCTCATACTACAAAGTCCTCCATTCTAACACAAAAACTAGCTCAAAGCACTCCCAAGCATATAAAAAGGTTTCCTCTTAAGGCACCTGCACAACCAAAAGTTACCTTGCTTCTGATTTTACTCCCTCAATGCTCTGTTTACTTTTAAATTTGAAAGAGAAGATACCATGTAGCTATCAACACAACAATACACTTTAATGTTTTGTACTTGAGCTGGCACCCTTCTCACTGAAGAGGTATTTTACATTCCTATTCTCTACCAACTTCCTTTTCACCAATGGGGTTCCACACTTGCTCCCAATCTACAATAGTGTTTGTTTTGCAAGACTGGAAGCAGGTTCATTGGCTGAAAGGTCCTGCTCTCTGAATAGGCTTATCTAATAAGAAAATCTCTATACCTGAATACTTTCTTCTTTTATGTATCTTCCATGTTATTATTATTATTACTATTACAGAACATGGAATGTACTAGTCACATTGACCTAGAAATAAATTCCCCAAAATGTCCCTAATTGTTGATTACTGGATGGCTATCTCAAGAGAAAAATTACTCCATAAGTCCTGCTTGTGGCAGCAAGGGAAAATACGACACTAAACTAATCCAATGGCAACTAACAGTTACTTTGGAAGGGGCTTTCCCTATCCCTATCTACCCCCACTCCAGCTGTGTGTCATTATAATTGTTTCAACACAAACATTTAGGTGAACTCTAATGAGCCAGTTCAGAGAGAAAAGCCCAACAAGAACTAATCCTAGTCTCCCAGTTTCCCTAAGAACTTCACCACGGAGTCACATAAAACCCAATGCTAGCACAAAGGAGGGATTAAAAAAACCCAAACAAACCTGTTCAATTGAAGAAGGGGTGAAGGGAGCACTCTCTTGCAGCTAGAAAGCCATTTTACCAGCTTCAGCTGTAAGTACGAAACCTCAACCATATACTTTTCCCTTGGGTAGCTATTGACACCCAAAATAAAACCAATAGCAGTAGTTTACAGAGGTAAGGAATGCTTCTGCAGATTCAGAAATCTAACCAATCGGCTGTATGATAGAGACTGGCTTCCACGGTGGAAATAAACTGGTTTTCTGTGAGAATGTGAGAATTTCACCATCCCTGTCTAAACATCTATTTCACTTGCCTAAGGACAAACAAACAAAACATTATGAAAGTAATAGAGTATTTGAAACTCACTATAACAAACCTAAAAAAGGCTATTAAAATAAAATCAGACTATAATTCAATTATTAAATCATTTAACTGAGGAGAATTTAAGTCATGCTTCTGTTTTAGTACAAGAGGACATAGTAACCCATGCCTATGAGTAGCACTACACACAAACATACAGAGTTTTCTACTTTCTACTTCTACTTTCTGCTTCAACTAAAAGTAACTAAAGGTATCAAATATCAAGGTGATGTTATTTTCTATTGTAAATAGCGTTTTCTCCAAAACATCAGGAGCCACCGAGTGCAGAGTACATTACAGCTCCAATCACCAGCTTCTAACTCTAACTCTTCTAACACCAGCCTCCAAATTTTTTTCAACGTCTTGTGCATAAAAAGGCAAGGGCTCAGTTCAAGCAGGAATGACACAAATGGTACAGGAATTACTCAGCAGTGCCAAGAGATCTTCGGCAAAATACTGCTGCATCAGATGTTGTGCACACCCAAACACTGACAGAGTTTTTACAGCCCAGAGTCTCCAAAGTCCTGCAGGGACCACAGTAGCATCATTCCAACAAAACAAGTCAGAGGAGGAGAGTAAACAAAATTATTAAAAGACAATGAGGTTTAAAAAAGCAGTCAATTAAAGTCAGTTCAGAGACAGGGTGGGCTACACATGTTTAAAAAGCTCAATTAGATCTGCTAAAGGTAACGTTTCACTGTGCCACCAGTCATTAAAACAGAGAAGCACTCAAAAGCTTAACTATGGGTGTAAAAAGCTATTTTCTTTCTGTAACAGCAGTATTCTGTAGCTGCATGGCCACTGTACTTCCTTTTTTTTCTACTGCTTCACAGTCTGTTATTCCATGCTCAGGACAACAATGCAAATGCAGCGACTGTGAGTAATCGCCAACACTATTCCCGATAGAGGAAACAGCAGTTGACCAGTTGATTACATAGGAAGCTCCTCATTTCCTTTGCAGTTCTTTTCATAATAGCAGAAAGAATCTAGAGAAAGGTATCTTGTGGTAGTAGCATAAAGACCAACTCCAGTGCTTTTTTTGTCAGAAGGAATTCAGTCAGAAATCACCATTAGTTTTTCAAACAATAGTCGAGATACACATACCCAGTTCAAAAAAATAGTTTGACTTATTATAATTGTTGATCATAACCTCTCAAATATTTTGGAATTGAGTCACTCATTAGAGTATTCTATGCAAGACTACTCATGTTTTATGAAAAATTATGATTCTCAAAAAGTAGCAAGGCAGCTCTTTTCCCAGTCATAAACACTAATATATCATTACTTCTTTAAAATTATATAAGACATCTTAAATTATCATTTTGTTGCAATATAAGGTAATGCAGAAATCTGGCTTCACTTTTAGTCATGATGAGGGATTGAAAGGCAAGTATGGGATTGATTCAATTGATTAAATGCTCAAAATTTGAAGTAGTCAAGAATCACTTGCTCGCTTCTCGTTTTAGCATCAGAATAAAATCTAGTCCAGTAGGTCAGCAACCAAACTAATACTGCCCCCCCATTTTGTAGTGCCTTGCTCTTTGTTTCACAAAAGGTTGCCACCGCTTGCTTACAGAAGAGTGAAGAAGTTTCAGAGGGCAGCTCAGTCAGATCATCAGTTACAAGACCAGGTGTGTGGAGTTGGGAGGAGATGGGAACAATAAAAAGACAACTGAAAAGCTGAATACTTAATCATCACATAGGCATCTTTCACATTACTACTTTCTTCCTCACCCCTCCTATCCACCCTAGTCTGGAAAAAGGAACTTGAAAATGAACAGCGCATTTCTGTATTTGTACATTGCTTAGTCTAGGTAGCAGCTTCATTCCTAGAACTGAGAGAGCAGATGATTACAGATATTAGAGAATACAACTCAATAGCTCCCTTCCAGTTTGTTCACCCAGCATTAAGACTTCATGTTGTCATAACCTAGGCAGTCTCCCCCCACTCACTGCAATCACTGTCTTCAGCTGAGCAGATTCCACTTATGAAAGGAGACCATCAGAAGGATATTTTTCTTGAGGAACCCACAATTCTGACCTCTGAACTTCTGGGGCAAACCAGTCCTGATCTAATGACTTCCCAGGGTGCACAATAAACCTTTTAAACCATGTTTTTTTGGAAGAAAATCCTAGAACAAGCATCTGGACATAGGGATTAACAGCTAAAGTAGTAGTTCAGCTACTTAAGAATGGCTAGCAAGATTGCATCAAAATAGATTCAAACATAACATGCAGAAAAGGTCACTTAAAGCTTCTTTAAACTTAGTATCGACGTATAAAATATAATGCTTTCTGAGATGTTTCTTATTTGGTATACTTCAGCTTAAAATGCCTATTATATCAATACTGGCATAAGAACATTTGCAGAATTAACAGACTAATGCTACCCAAGTTTCAAAGTAGCAACTTAAATTTTAGAAGTAAAAATGCTCCATTGAAGTAACAAAGTTCTTACAAATATCCGTGGACAGACAAGATTATAGTCTACTTTCAAACTAGTACTTCAGCATTTCTTCCATAAAAAATGGTATACTACCAGCATGGCCTATTTTTCATCATCACACAAAGACCCATATCACAATAGCAGAATTCAAAACAAAGAACATGAGGTTGAGTATGAGTAATTGAATTAGTCAACACACCACAATGTACAAATACAGTTTTATACACTAACAATAATCAGGAGTGAAAGCAAATCTTTATTCCCAATAAACAAAAATAATCCAGCACAGCTCATTCACTGCAACTATCCATTCCAGTAACTAATACAGGCTTGTCATCTGGAGAAGGAAGACGCACAGGAACAGAAAATGGGAGCAAAACTGTGTGCAATTTACACAACTTACAAACACTTGTCCTGCAGCACTGAGACCTCACCCTATCTCCCCTGGGCAATCTATCACACAGGATACATTGACAGAACATGGTTTGTTTAAGTCAAAGGATACGTAAAGCGATCCTGAAACATTAAGGTATTTTCAGTCTTGAAGGTTGTGTAGGATGGGTAGAAGAATCTAAGTATTTCAATATTCAAAGCTTTCAAGTACATGCCTAAATGTTTTGCCAAAGGAAATTCTTCAAGGTGGGGGTTTAGGTGGGGTATTTTTGCTTTGTTTTTTGCTCGAGGTTTTGAGTGGGTTTTCAGTTCAACAGAATTCAACAAGGGCAAAAGGAAAGTCCCGGCAATGAAAGGTAGAATGTCTCGCAACAACACAGGCTCAAGAAACGACCAGCTGGGAAGAAGCTCTGCTAAATAAAACCTGAGGATCTTGGTGGACAGCAAGCTGAAGATGATTCAGATGCATGCCCTGGCAGCAAAGTCAACATCATGCTTTGTTGCATTGACAGGAGGAATACAAGCTTTAGGTGAAGTAAAACAATTGTACTGCTCTACCCATCACTCGGGTTTTGCACTGTCAGTACAGGAAGGACAGAAATAAGCTGAAGTTCAGCAGAGAGCTACAGAATGTTTAGGAGGCTGAAGAACCTAAATCTTATGAGGCGAGACAGAAGGAACTGGGTTTCTTGCTCCTGGAGAAGAGCTGGCTTTGGGGAGACCTACAAAGCAACTCACAGGATCTGCAAAGAGGCCAAGAAGACAATGCAGCAGCGATCAACAGGGCATGGTGGGAGGACAAGAAACACTGGACATTAAGTTGAAACAAAAGCAGCCTTTAAACTGACTATACAGAAAACTTTTTTCACCATTAGGACAGTCAAACCAATGAAGGAGGGTGCCCAGAGTTACTGCAGTTACTGGTCCTTCGGGGTTTTCAACACCTTACGAGAAAAGCCCTCAGGGATATCAGGACTGACCTTGCTTCAAGCAGGAGGTTCGACTAGAAATCTCCTGAGGTCTATTCCAAATCAAAGGATCATATTTAAACATCTGTGGAGGACAGGCTAATTTTCCAAGTCTTTTCAGCTACAGAAAACACTAATTGTTACAGCAGCCAGGCAGGCAGATACCCTTAATTTAGACATGACCTCCAACCAACAGGAGAGCTCCCAATACTGAGATGTACCAACATGTGTGTCTCAACAAGGGCCATGACAAATGAAGGGATGAAAAAAACTAAATAAAGTACTCTAAGTGGCAGTATAACATTTGTAAATTTCTCTTCAGGTACAAGCCCCACTGGCAGACATTAGAGACAGTAAAGCCTATATAAAGTGGTTCTACTACACATAAGAAGAGTCATTAATAATGCAGTGCAATCCATCACAACCGGAAATAAACTGGAATTGGTATATACACCATGGAACCATCTAAGATTAGAGGATAATTCAGGGAGAAAGGAACTTCAACCAATCCAACCTCCTAGTGAAAGAAAGGTCATCCCTGAGGTCTTATCAGGCTATTCTGCAGCTTTCTCCAGCCCACTCTTAGAAATCTCCATGGACAGAAACTGCACAACCTCCCTGTGCAACCCGTTCCACTACTTGACTATTCACTGGCATATGAGAAGTTTTCTTCTGCAGAACACTTTTGTAGTTAGTGAATTTGCATAATGATTTCACTTTTAATACAGATAAAATGAACTGTACGCCTGAAATATTAATTCTTTTAACACAGAAGTTCATTCTTCAAGAAAGATTATATAACCAAAAAACAATGAAAGATCAAAAAACTCAAGAGAAACACAGAAATCACAGAAATTTAAGGCAAAAACTCAGAAGAAGCAGTTTTGAAAAAAAAAAAAAAATCCAATATTCCCCACCCTACCCTACATCCTCAAACCAATGAGACTTCCATGGGTTCTACTTTTGAAAGCAGTTCAGTCCTGAAGCTCTAGACAAGCATCTGAGTGGAACAAGGGAAGTGATTCACTACCATCAATACAGATTTGTTGCTAACCTATAGTTGCTATAGGGTATGTGGGGCACAGGAAAGCAGGCGTGAGTGGAAATATTAATAATAATAACCACAGGCTAACCACAGCAAACAGCTTGATTTTGAGAACCACAAAGCAACAGAACATCAGAAGAAAACAAACTCAGAAAGCAGGAACAAAAGGAAAGTGGGGTAGACCAAGATAAAAGAGAGATCAAGAGAGGAATTATCAGAGGGCTGGAGCACCTCTCCTATGACAGCTGAGACACTGGGGTTGTTCAGCCTGGAGAACTGAAGACTTTAGGGAAGCATTTTTATAGCAGCCTTACAGTACCTAAAGGGGGCTACAAGAAACACGAAGAGGGACTTTTTACAAGGGCATGTATTGGACAGAACTAAGGGGAATGGTTTTAAACTGAAAAAGAATGGATTTATATTAGTTATTATGAAGAAATTCTTCACTCTGAAGTTGCCCAGCAAGGTGGTGGATCCTCTATCCTTGGAACAGTTCAATGCAAACAAATACAACATCTTTTCCCCAAAGCCAAATTTTTCAGACGTTCTTCTGAATGACAAAGAAGAGAAAGCATAATTTTCTCTGTAAGGATATAGGTGTCCATTTTGTAAGCTGTTCTCTTTGGACCGATCCATACTAACAAACTTAGATGGATTCATTTGGAACATCAAAGTCAGAAATGGTAGTTCCAGTATCTCTTAATTTTTAAGCCATGATCAGGAACTAGTGAACTTAGACATGCCATTATTCCCTGTCCCACATGCTACTCCCTCTTCATCATCAGTAAGGTTTACAAAAATAAGCACTGAAAATTTTCATGCTTGTTTCAAGAAGAAAAGAATCTCAAGGAGATTTTGACAATAATCAAGCCCAGATCAGATGCATTTTTATTAAAGCAATGCAATTCTTTTTTTTCCTTAAGTAAGGTTTGTTCACTATTTAAATTCCAATCCTCTGGAATATACTTCAGCTTTATGCAAAAAATGCTTGAAATGTTTTTCATTTTGAAAATCAATATATTGAAAGAATTAGATTGTAAGTAAATTTTATACTGCAATTTTATACTTGCAACTGAAATTTTTTGTAATATGCCTCAAACACACAAAAAATATACCTTTTTTACTTGCATGGAATATTATTATTATATACTTTTTTTAAAATATAGAATAAGAAAGTGAGAAGTATTTCCCAAGCCAAGAAAGTAACTTTGCTCAGGGCAGTCTACTCATAAAAATGCTCATTTCACCTTCAAATAGCACATTTGGTTACCAAAGAGTTATGTTTTAAAAAGTGCTACCAGCTCTATTCTACAGATTTCTTCTAGAAGAGAACAAATTACTGGTTTTATCATATAGCACTGGTTAACAAAACTGGTTTCTACAGTTCTGTTAGTCAGAAGTTGCCAAAAGAATGTGTTTGCCAGTGTACTGTGCATGAACTCTCACTTTTAACCAAGTTCTGCACTTCTGCCCAGTAGTTAGTTTTGCAGCCAGTGACATGATTTGTATGTTTAGTTAACTTCACTTAAATTCCCACCTTTCATTTGTCAGCTCTACATTGCAAGAAACTATCAGAAAATTAAATGGTTGCTTACTTTCAGACATTTTCTTGCTCTAAAACACAATTCTATCAAATACCCTTAATTTTATCTTTATCAAGGGACTGTCAGTTGAGTGGCACACAGAGCAAGGACAAGTTACAATGCAAACATTAACGCAGATGATTAACCGTGAACAGGACTATTTCGAGTTTAAACAGGCTCAGATTACAAAAGCATTCAGTAACTTGGTTTGGCTTACTCAGATATTAAAACATAGTTAATGAAGGTATAAATGATACTACTACACAAGATTTCAAGTATACTCTGACTCACAGTGAAACAATTTAGGCTTTAAGTAACTGCTGATATTAGCCAAACAGCCTCTGCAGCAAATAATCAGAATTAACACAGCTGAAAAGTTATACCAATGAGGTCTGTCCTCTCATTAGTGAGGGAGTATGACACAAGAATATGAGAAGATGACCCAAAACAAAAATTCAGTCAGGAAGCAAAGATAGCAGCATGCAGAAGTGGAAAACTATTTACAAATCTAAGGAGTCTCTAGCTTCTTTTCCTTTTAATTAACAACCAATAATATCTTCTAGTGTAGTATGTATGCTGACTACAACTTGTATACTTCTCTACTATTGAGGACAGTAAACTTTTCCAGACTTATTCCTACAATTCCTATATTTTATTCGGATAGAAATAAAAACAAATGAAACAAAAATCCAAACCTCAAACACATGCACATTTTATATAGTCTTAGTTAACACCATATCATTTGTTCTGTGCATTTTTTATTACTCTCCACAGTGAAACACAAACTTTCCTTATGATTAGGTACTTAGAGTAACTCATTCAAATAGATTTCATTTTTTAAATTATTATTGCAAAGCATTTGGGGATTTTGAATTTCTTTGTATTCAGTATTCACTTCAAAAATCTTAATAAAACATATATGCTTGCCTTAATTAACAGCTTACAAGATGTTAGAATACCAGAAAGTTACACATGTGGAGAAAGGAAATTACTGGGGAAAAAGCTAGGGCTGTTCAGCCTGGATTCTTCAGCCTGGAAGAGAAGGTTGCGTGGAAATCTCAAGCAGCCTTCAATATCTGAAGGGGGCCTACAGGGAAGCTAGAAAAGGAGTCTGACAGGAACTCCAGTGATGGGACAAGGAGTAATGGGTACAAAAACTGAAAGAGGGGAAAGATTCGATATTAGGAAGAAGTTCTTTATTGTGGGGGTGGTGAGACACTGGAACAGGTTTCCAAGGGAGGTTGTGGATGCCCCGACCATCCCTGCCCCTTGCAGTGTTCAAGGCCAGACTGGATAACCCCTTGAGCAACCTGGTCTAGTCGGATGTGTCCCTGCCCACGGCAGGCAGGGTTGTAAACAGGTGATCCTTAAGGTCCATTCCAACTCCTTGGCAGTTTGGTTCCTCACATTTGGAACTAAAGTTACCTATTTATTGAAGTGAGGTAGTCTCATGTACATTTGATACAGAAGTATTTCTGAAACAAACAAAACCCCAAATAGGAAAATTATTCAAGTTTTCTATGAAGATACATAACACTCTTCCTACTGTAGGCAGCCTCCCAATAGAGAAAAGGGGCAATCCTTGCTATACCATAGAACTCACCTAAGATTTAAACCAGAGATGGTGTGACGGTGCTGATAGATGACACTCTAAGTGTGATTAACTCCCTTCCCCCTATGTTTTATAAGGTGAAATCTCAAATTAGGATAACCTAGAGAATTGCACACATCTATAAAAATCTGGCTTCTCTTTCTGGCTCTGTAGTAACTAAATTTACAACAGTTTTCAACACATTACTTCATGTACCTGCATCACTTTTCCCATCCCACTGTCCTGGAAATATTATAACAAAGTGAGAAGGTTAGGTGCCTTTTATACAAACCAAGACAGTTTATGAAGATGATACAGCTACTCACAAGAACAAGAGAAGCATGATCTAAATAAATACCATCTTAGAATCACAGAATGGCTTGAGTTGCAAGGGACCTTAAAGATCATCTAGTCCCAACTCTCAATTTTGCTAATAGCAACAACTTGGAGAAGCACTCTAAGGGGGAAAAAAAAAGATCAAATCAAGTAATATAGCTCAGTTGCAAACATACTTGAATGACCATTGCCCACTTTCAAGAATTAGACTTAAAATTGCTCATTGCATGAACAAAATGTATCATAAATGTTCTACTTATGAAACTGGTTTAGATAGTCAACGTAAGGAAAAGTCAGACTACCACATTATTTTGTAATGGCATATACAAACAGGAAAGCTCAGTAATTAAGAGAAAAGTCTCCTTCCATACAGCAAGTAAGCAGCTTTTCCCAAAAACAAATGCAGTAAGCTTTAGCAAAATCTAAACTTGCTGAAGTTTTTTTTCATTTTACCTAGATTTCACATATGTAAATATAGAAAGAAATTTTAAAATAAACTAAGCACCAATTTTAAAATGTTGTCAACATTTAATGATATTTAAGTCAGACGGACATTGGGAGTGGAGAACAAGCCAGAGAAAGGGCTGGCCAAAGCTCCTGAAAGCCATAGTAAAAAACAGCATACAAAGTTAACTGCTACCATGTACTTGTGGTTGCTGCAAAAGTCAGTATCATCAACACCACAGAGCTGGAAGAGAATCAAAGATGGACAGTTCTGCATGGCAGAAGACAGAACCCCATGACAGCAATCACATGATGGCAGTGATGGCAGGAAGAGGGTCAAGACTGCCCACTTCCTTTCTGTGCCTCAGAAGTGCTGAGAGGTGGGTGAAGAAGTGGCTGCAGAACACAGTGTGCGTGTACCTGTGAAAGTGTTCATCCTCTTTTACAGTTGCTGAGGTGGAAATAACTTCAGATTACTCACACATCCATCAGCCATGACAAAGAACACTGCTATTCAACATTTCACTTCATAAATTAAGGATATAAACGTATCAGAAATATGTCGGTATCTCACTCTACTTGAAGGTTTCTCCTGCTACTGATAACATCATGATATTGCCATAGAAGGAGACAGCTGACACTAGGAAAAAGGCAGGTATATCAAGGATCAGAGAAATTGTCCTGATCCTTTTGCAACATAAAGAAACACCCTATTTATCCTCAGGATTTGGATAAATTAAGCTCTACATGCTCTGAGTACCATTCTAATTACCTCTGAGGTGGTTAGGAAGGAATTTTTCCCCTTGGTGCAACATTTCCTTCTCAGCAGCTAAGGAATTCAGTATCAGGTTAATCCAGGAAATTCAGTCTGTCTCTACCTAGCAGATACCCAGAAGAGATGACACAAGCCGAAAGCCTATTAAAAGGAATCCTCTCCAAAATAAGGGAGAAGTATCTATGGTTAAACAGTCTAGCAAGCCAAAAAGCACTCCCTTAGAAGAAAACCCAGGTGTCACAGCCACCAGAACACAGACTAGCTGGTTATAAACAGGCCCAACTGCAAGGCCACTCCAAACTACAAAGTCCACATGGCAGGTGTACAGGATTTAATGGCTGATCTGTAACCTCACGGGAAACTTCTGACAGAGGCAGATAATCATAAGGCTGCTCTCTGAAGCATAGCAGGACGAACACATTTGAAGACTGCTGTAATTGGCATTTTTCTCTGAAAGCAGAAGATTGGAGCATCTGGTTTAAGGTTGTGGATGTGAGAATTTTGGTGCAGAGTACGTGTGGGAGGAAATGAGGGAGAAAAGGTCTCAACACAGGTAGGT
The DNA here is from genome assembly GCA_013399945.1 of Ploceus nigricollis. Taxonomy (NCBI): domain Eukaryota; kingdom Metazoa; phylum Chordata; class Aves; order Passeriformes; family Ploceidae; genus Ploceus; species Ploceus nigricollis. Next base: position 709,984 of record VXBC01001496.1, on the reverse strand, counting down.
TTACTGAGAAAGTTAGATCAGTACCTTTATAATTATATACATGGATATTTATGAGAATCCATACGCACAAGAATGTTCAAAGACCTGGAGACAAATATGGAACACTGAAGATAAGACAGGCACTTAAGTAAGTGCTGAGTTTCAAAAGCTTTTACAAACCACCAGTATCAGAACATTGTACAACCCTTGAGCTTCAGTACGTGACTGTCTCACATTGGTACAATGCTACCAATTTTTGTGCTGCCACTTGACACTTTATCACTCAAAATGAATGAAGACTACTTTGAAAAGGCAAAGTTTTCAAATTCACCTAATCTATCAAAAATGTGAGGTACCAATTTTTTGAGTTCAAGCTTAAACTTAATGCAGGTGAGAAAGCAAATGGTGAAACAAAAGTATTCTGGAGCTTGTAGCAGACCACAAACAATTTATTTACAACAGTAAGAATTGGTAACTCCTTCAGAACGTCTAATGCACAAGATACTGAGCCAGTATCAGAATGTTAGGAGATACTGTTGATTATTGCTACAGAAAATTCTACCAGAATTTTGAACACTGTTAAATTCAAACACACTAATTTCATCACAGATCCTGCTTTACAGGTCACCTTTAGTCAAAAGCTACAGACAGGCAGAAAGCAGAAGGTAATAGAAAACTAGATGTTTTACCGTAAATCCTAACAAAGGCTCCAGGAGAGTCAAATTCTCTCTTCTTTCACTTTTCTTTTTTTCCTATTAAATGGATAGAACACCTGAGACAGACTGCAAACCCAGCTCATATATTGAAAACTTCCCAGAACTGCAATAATGTCATCACTTTGGGCTGGTTAGGTCTTTGGATGCTGGTAGATGGCTTTGGTGAATATACCAGTAGTCAGTGCATAAAATTACTTCAATGTTCTTTTTTTTTTCTCCCAGTCTACATATCAATCCTTATCTGTCTGAAAACAGTTTGCTATAGGCATAACAAGTGAATTTATTGAAATAGTCTTTGCTGCGCTATGGCAACAAGAACAACTCTCATGAAATACTAGATACAGTTTCAGTATTGCTGGAGACTTTATCAAAAGTATTACAATACATCTCACACAAAACAAAGAAGGGCCTTGTTAGAGCATTTCACTGATTTTTAAAGAAGGAAACAGTTGTTCAGACTTTTGTTTTTTTATAAAGCTTCAAAAAGCTAAAGAATTAGATCACAAAATGCAGTAATCTTAAGTAATTCCTTTTCTGACCTTCTTCACTATACAGCAAACTCTAGACCTAACAGGCAAATCCATCAAAATCAATTAGCAGGACTGAGCAATGTTTTCATTAGTAAACATTGTCTTTCCATCACCATTTTCAGATTATTTTCCTTTTCTAGGGATGAAAAGAAACTATTCTAATCTTTCAACAGCCAGGATACATACAGCGAGTATTCAAAAAGTCTTAAAACTTTAATTCTGTCTACACTGAAAGTAGCAGCCATGTTCAGTAAGGCTATCGCTTTAAGTGGAAACAACTTACATGTTTCCCAATAAAACACACAGCATTCTACAAGAAGTATGCAATGCTTGGATATGATCCGAACGCAGAAAATATTATACCACTGTACACGGAAGGTGAATGCAAACCAGATTTCTCAACATTAAAGAAGTGATATTATGAAAACCATTTTAGCAATGCAAAGCTTTCTAAAACACAACATGGTTCAATTTTGTTTGTTTCCACACAGGCATTTTCCCATGCAGGAGGACACTGCATCACAGACAGCACTGTCCCGATGTTTTTTACATTAAGAACATGGCATAATTGTTTTTACTAAAATTGAGAACCATAACAAACTCTTTAAAGGGACCTTTTCAATTTCAAGCTGATGTACTGCTCAAAGTAGAGCACCTTCTGGAGGGCAAAGGGAATGAGACCTTTTCTTGTTTTAGGTATTGGGGCAGGGTTTCTTTGTCCTTTGAACTCTTGCCCAGCCACAGGCTATCCAACAGCCCCTAATTTTCATTAAGAAGTGAGATTCTGATCTTCCACTGGGTTTTGTAAGCAATACAATATATGCAAAAGCAAAATGTAAATATATGTAAAAGCATGACACTGACATCGAATTGTGTCTCCTGCCTCTAAGAAAATAGAGGAGTGTGGACTGACAAATCAAGTCATCTAACAAAGAGAAAGTTCTCCTAAACACATCATGGAGTGCCTGAAAAGTCTATGCACTGAAATCTTGGTTCACAGATACTGCTCTGAGCAACATACTTTATCGGCCAAATAAATACTGGTGTCAGACAACTCATTCTTTTTCACTTTTTCACACTATAAAAGGTGCTCTTACTACATAGCAGAGCCAGATATTGAGCCATGCCCTGGGACACGATTCACCAAGGGGAAGCCTTAAACCACATCATCAGGAAACTACCATCTATCATTAGGTAGTGAGTTTTTGTGAGAGCTTTCATATTTCTGAGTTCCAGTTACGAGAGCACAAATTATCAAAGTAGTAAGAAAAACACTGACCAAATAAAAAACCCCACCCTGCAGCTATTGTTTCAGTCTGCCATCACTCTATAGCAACTAGTACTGTAGTGCATAAAACCCATTCCAAAATATTTACCCAAGAGTTGACCTGGCATTAGGAGTCATAGCCAAACACACATTCAATTTCCAGTTCCATAACAAACCAGCTGGTTTTCTCATGTCCTTGAATAGAATCACTATAGTAACTCTTATTTTTCAAAGTTAAATCTATTTTATACTCTTGTAATAGATAAGTAAAATTAGAAATCCATTTATTATTCTTAAGACATACCAGGCACCACTTAATAGAAGCTTAAAACTTTCAAAACTAATGATACGTAATTTCTGCTCTTCACTGGAAGAGGTGACATGAACAAACTTACAGGAGTGTACACAATTTAATCAGTACAATCAAACTCTTACAGACTCTTCTATTATTATGATGAACTTTAAACACAAATTACAAATTCATGTAACCAAGTAAAGTTTAAGTGCAAACTTGCACTTAAAACTAATGCCCTATACTGATCTTCTAGATGACAACTCTAGTCGTAGGACTTCTTCCAGTTCTTACAGGATTCAAACTCTAAAGAAATTTCCCAGAGTAACAAGTAATCTACAAAAAATTCTGCAAGACAGACCAGGGCAATAAAGAGCCCTGTTCCACACAATGCATAGAGAAATGAAGCAAGCAGTATCTAGACAGAGGGCATCTTCACAGGAGACAAGAACGAGCAAGACTCAGAGGAATGACTCCCTAGTAAGAGTATCTGCACTAGAAGATGATCTGAAGAGGAGCTGTCTAACTTACAGGGGAGCACACAATGGAAGAAGGCAGATCTAGAAAATGTAATTAAATATATAATAACAATCAGTTGATAACCTTGAGGGCAATGCCTGTAACAGAAGGAGATGACCATTATCCTGAAGCATTACACAAAATGGTTTAGCAAGTTACACATATCTAACACAAGAAAATTTTAAAGTTATGCATAATAAGAAGGTATGAGAAAAACAGGTGCCGGCTGAAAAAAAAAATAACACTGGACTTCATGTCAAAGCAGATTTTTTTAGTCTTACTAGAGAACCAAACTAGACAGCAGCGAAAGGCAGAATTGCAATTCAATGACTAAAGGCAACCAACCACGTGGAAAACTTATCCCTATGCTGAAAAAAGTTATGTTACAACGTTAAACATCTTCATTATGCAAAAGCTCGTGAGGCACAATACAGCCCAGAAAGATAATTTGACTGCTACTGCTAGGTCCGAACTACTACAGAGTTTTATCTCTATTGACTCAAGTTTTCATCTTGGATTATCAAGCTTCCAGACAGGGACAGTTACAGAAAAGCAGTAATTTTTCTTGCAATTAAAGACCTGAGGGGAAAGGGGAATCTCTGCAAGAAGTTTGACAATAATGAGCCAGGTCATGCATGCATCCAGAACAACTATCAATTACCTCTTTGGTTTATCTACCTAACAATCTTAATAGCAGAAATTAACAGGCTTTAGCCTTTTCACAAGATGAAATGAGCATCATTCAATATTTATTTTACATGTAAATATTTTTTCTAGCCAAAAATCTTGAAAAATCGACAATTGCCTAAATAGTGCTTTACTCAAATACACTTCCGAAAAGGCTTCGATTAGCACGAAGCTCACTTTGAAAGACAGAGCAGACACTCCATTATGTATCTGGAGTATCTCCTATATTAGACTTCTCTTAAGTTCATCACAACATTTAGTTTACTTATTCACACTGTGATTCTCAATTCCACCTTCATCAGAACCACTGGTCAAAACAGGGAGTTATTTTCTTTATGCGTGTTCTGAATTTTGCACAGCTACCATTTATTTCCCTTCATTTATAACAAAGCAACTACTCTAACAGATACTGACACAAAGACAAACTCAGAGTGGTTTCTTATCATCTACAGCCTTCCCACAAACACCAGTTCGTTTCAACTTTTATCACCTTCCAGCTAAGTTTTAGCTTTTGTTACCCCCTTTAGAGGACAAAAGCATCTAGACACAAGAGCAGAATTTCATTAATTATAAAGCTAGGTTTCCCTCAAAAATCATAAAAGTTTGTTCCATTCATCTTGGTTTAACCTCTCTGAAAGAGAAATGGTTTTGACAGAAAAAACACACTCGCACAAACAAAGCAAATCTCTTACTTGTCTAGAGGACCAGGGAGTTTTTCAGCTGAAAAGCAATGCTTGTCAATGGCATTTTGGCGGGGAACAGATTCACACATTAGGAGGGAATTCTTAAAGCCGGTATGTCTGAATTGTATGGAACTAATTAGCCACTAGCTCAAGAAATAACTTATATAAGGAATATTAAAAGCACAGCCTAAAATTTCTTCCTAGAATTATTTTCATTACATTATGATGTCTGTAGACTGTGGTCAGTATCTTAATTCAAACTTATAATTGGGACTCTCTAGAGAGCATTAAGACTTCATTTGTAATGACTATTCACTTTGACTCAGTTAAAGGAAAACTGGTCTCTGAATACTCCATCTGATGCACATGAGCAGGCCTGCATCGCTGACTTTTCTCCAACCATTTTAATGCAGAACTAGACCTCAACAGACACAGTAAAGTGCAATTAGTAATCCCGAACCTCTAACTAATGACTCAGTGTTTTTATCTCCTCTTGAACTGTGCCTGCTTAGTGGTAGCAATTATTTGAAAAACATTCTGTTCACTAAAAAGCACAGGCATCAGCCCTCAGGATTCCAGTCACCCTTCCAGACTGACTAAATATTAGTTTAAACATTTGTTGCAAAGAGAGTTTACTTTCCATACCATAGGTTTGGCAAACTTAAAAGGACAGTATTTTCAGATATGTTACCAGCTTCTTGAGGTCTGTACAGTATGAAGAGTTGCACTTGCTTAAACTACTGAAAGTGGAGAATCCAACTAGTGGAGATGTCACAAGTATTTCTACCATTTAGATGGTGTTTCCTTAGCTCCAGACTTGCATTTCCACTACTAGTATCATCCATAACACAACAGATTATCCATTTTAAAAACAGGGTAAAGGTCTTGAAAAAGCCTCAGAGCCAGATTTTTAAAAGGGTGAGATCTTTTTGTGGGTGAGCAACCATGCAGATAAACAGCAGGGGAGTCAAAACCTAAAAATTCCAATTTCTTATTGCTTTAACTAGATTTAAATAACAAGCTTGCATAACTACCATTAAAAGGCTGTAAGCTTATGTCATATACCAGTCTTCCCTGTGACACTTAATGAACCAGAAACAGATCTGAACCCAAAAAGTTCAGAAGAAGACAAAAATTCCATCAGCCCTAAAATATCCTGCCATACAGTGTACTGTGCAGTATTTTCTGTTAATAGATTGGTTAGTTGTATTTAAAGCCAAAGAAAACAATATAAAACATACTGAATAGACCAAACATACATAACACAACACATGAAAAGTCAATATTAAAAAAAAAAACAAAGCAACGCAGGAAAAAATAGCCCCGCCCACATTCTGAAGGGATATTTCTAATACCTTGCTGCTAAGACTAAGTAAGTTTTTTCATACAAAAAATAATCAAACAGCCATGAAGACTTCTGAAATTCCTTCTTTTTTTTTATGATGGCCATTTAAAAGTCAAACTCTCAGGAGTTATTCTTTAATGCAAAGCATGTTATTTCTCTAAGCTTTTTGACTAGACCTTTCTACTTTTGCTGACACAGAGGTATATTAGTCTAGAAAAGTATTCTCCATCAGAAAACAAAACTACAACAGATCAATGTTTCTGACAACAATCCCCCAGCCCTTGGGCAATTGTTATAAAAAAATCCCACTTGTTCTAAAAAGTGTCTATCTCAAAAGAATTAAATGCAATTCACATTCCTAGCCCACAAACCATGCTTAGAAAAAACACAACACATCTCTTCCTCTCCTATAACAGCTATGAAAGCATACATTAAAGATGAAACTTTATTTTGCCATCAACAATAATTGTAACATCTAGTTCAGATATGGCATCTTATTAGATGCATTCCAACGGTGATAAATGCATAGCCCACAGTACCCCTCCATTCCTTCCTCTCACCCAAAACATCCATGTGCAGTTATTTTACATAACAATCAACTCCAGTTAGCACTTTTATTAAAGGAGGAGGTTAAAAAAGCTAAACTGTATAAATGCAAATCATTTCCTATCTACAAGTCCCCAAAAAACTCTATGCACTTATTACAAAATCATTAATTCGAACTTACTCCTTTTCAAAAACTTTGGGTGCTGTAAGCACCCAAGACTTAAATCAAGATCAAACCACCATTTTATCTCCTACTGCAAAAGGTCTAAGTCTTTTCGAAGTCTCTTTACTGTGTTTCTATGCCTGACCAAAAAAACTTTTTTAAAAAAAAGGAAAAAGCATCCACAATACTTGGTAATACTTAGAACAAGGGCAAGGGGAAACAATTGAAGAAAAGAGTAAATATCCTGCTTCATTTTGAATCTGTTAATTTATCTACAAAAAAACCCATGATTCACCCCACCTTCTCCCAAATAGTCCAGTATTCTTTTCAGACTTGCCAAAGTGAGTAGCTGCCTCACATAAGTTGGAGACAGTAAAGCTTAATCAAGTTTTAAATGATGACCAGTATTACAGACATCTTTAGCTAAGGTCTGTACCTAGCAGCACTCCTGAAACATTATCATTTAAACTTCCACTAGTAAATGCGGAGTTTTGGTTTTGTTCAATTATGAGTTTCTCAAGCCACGGAGCTTCTCTGAGCTACTTTCTGAATAAAAAGAACTTTAAAATTTCAGAGTAAAATAATGCAAATTAACAGATTTCTCAGAACAGCAACAATGGTTCGAATAGGTAAATATCTAATAAATTTTAAATTACCACTTTGCTCTCAAGCATGAGTCCACAAATTACTTCAGTGAAAGTTAGTGAAGATATGAAATCTTGACTCCCAAGAAGTCTTTCAGCTTTCCACGTGATACAGAGAGGAATACTCAACTTAAGAGTATGCAATAAAAAGTTTTCATTTTTGTTTTGCTGAGGTAAAGCAGCTCTGAATGACTTAGTTAACTGTTAGAGTCAAAGAGAAGTTAAGAAAAACTTAGTAACAGAACTCAAAATGCCCTATCCAAGGCTTTTGCTCTTCAATGTCTTACATACCTTAACAATTTGTTCCTGAAGTCTCACAAGAGGCAAGTAAATAAGTAGATCTCTAATCCTTTAGGACTAGTCTACTCAATAAAATATTAACAGGAATTCAAACAGATTAATTTCATGAACCACTTCTCTGAAAAAAAGCCCCACACATTTGAACTACTTTCAAAATACTGCCCAACATTCAAAACAAAGTCACATTTTACACACTTCAGTAAAGCGAAGAGCATTTAATGGAGTTGGAACAACTGTATCTCACCAAAGAATTAGACCTTTCAAACTAATACCAAGGTACATCAGTCAGTCACATGAGAATTCCTTTCACTGTCACTGCATAATCTATACTGTCAGAACCCTAGTCAATTTACATTAGATTTCACTTGTCCTTTGCTTTACTGAAAACATAAATCTCTCTGAACTCCATTATTAAGGCTGTGATTACCCCCTCTGGAAAATCCTACTCTCTTACATAGGAAAGTTACAAGACAAGTCACTTAAACCAGGTTACTTTCACTGAGGAAATGCCTGAAGAATCACTACAAGGCACCAACTCTACTGATACATCCAACCAGCAGCTCCTGCATGACCGTCTGCAGTTCGGGCTACAAAGTTAACCCAGCAGGCCAACAACTGTGTCTGGACAGTTTAAAATGATTCCGTTTGACTCAGCTCAGGCACACACAGCCAAAAGTCATATCCAGGTTACTGCATCTTCACAGATGCCACATTTGCTGCAGTTTTTACAAAAAGCAAGATATGCCTTATGATCAAGCCTGGAAAAACAGGGAAACAACAGAAGATTGTCAGTTCTCAAGCAGTCCAGTAAAAGGGCTTTCATTTAAGCTGATAAACAGTACAAATGTGAATCACGCCATCATCTATGTTGAATATATCACCAAATTTGTGTCAGCTCAGGGTAAGAGTGAAAATAAATGCAAACATTCGAAAGTGTAATTATCTGGAAGGAAAATATACTTTATCTATAAAATTGTTACCTGCTGGCAGTTTGATGTAAACGCACCGGCAGTATTATCAAATGTTTTTAGAACTAGTAGGCTAAAGAGCTCATACATTCAAGGATATTATGCATGCACTTCATATTTAACATTCAGTAGTTCAACTGAAATATCATCACTGACAGTGGTGAGTATGCTCCTACACAGGTTCAGAGGCTTAACTGCAGAAGTGTGGAGTGAATGCAAGTAAAATTTTTTCTTTCAATAATAACTATAATGAAGCTGGTGACTTTTGTGCAAACTCTAGTTAACTATGACAATAAATATGCATGGCTGACCTAAAGAAAGTATGATTTGTTAAACTACTTACTAAGACAAGAAGCACAATCTGCTATAAACACAAAGACGACAGGCTGGAGTTAGAATGTACTGGGAATGGACAAACATATCAATAAAACAAAAAGTTCGGCCACAGGCAGTTAGCAGTCAACCTGCAATTCCAAAAAGACTCTGCTATGTTCTCAAGCACAATTAAGAAAGCTTCTTGACACTGGCTTCAGCCCACTTTTTTCAGACAGTCAGTGACTGTCAACCAACAATGACATTGATAAAACCTAAGCAATGCAATCAAGGAACTCTAATTACGATAAACATTGGAAGATGTAGGGAATAATCAGAGAAAACCGTCATCTTTGTGTTCAAGAAACTGTCTGCAATGAGCAGAACTGAAAATACCCGAAGGTGTCGTAGTTCCTAATCTTAGAATTGCTTTCAACACATTTTCGTGGCTCTACTAGCAGTCAGCACCTGGGTGCAGAACAGGAGCCAGCTCCAAGACCAAGCCAACGTGATTTCTCAGAGGCTTCTGTTAATAAACAACCAGGGCCAGGCCAAGAGCAAGTGTGAATTTCCTCCTTTTCCTCGGGAACACGCACATGATCAGCCTCCACCCTCTAAGCAGGGAGCCCGCTGTCACACACAAACAGGGCTGTAACCTGTGTCCCCAGCCCTCCCCCAACCCCCCCTCGTCGCTTTCAAACCAGACGCGCAGCACGAACCAGCCAAAGGGAACATGACAAGGGGCAGCGGGAGGGTGTGGTTTGACTATTACATTTTTATTTTTTTTTAAAAAGGACAAACCCCAGTCTCTCTAGGCCATCAGAAACACCCACTTCATTAGGCAGAAATTACCCGCTGTGTTTTTCCAGTACAACATGTGAACTCGGCTCTACGAACCTGCTCTTGATATTTACTTTAGGCGGCGGGCTGGCAGCCTGCAGGCTCGGAGAGCCAAGGCGCTCCGTCCGTCACGCCCTGGGAAAGCCACTCCGAGGATTGCACCAGCAACCCGGAGAGCCGCCGGACTATAAGCGGCAGGTTGCTTTGTAAGAGGCGCCTTCTACACAAAGACGAATATTTAAAGAAACAAACAAGCTAGCAACAAAAAAAGCGCCCAGCACCGAGATTCTCAATCCTCCTCCACCAGCCGCCTGTATGTACTGTTAAAGTCACAGACAGACAAAAAAAAAAAAAAAGCCCACGGAGCTAGCCGGTGTCGGGCTCAGGACGGGGGCAGCTCCTATATTCTCGCCATTGCCCGCCCCCTTTCGCCACCTCCATCTCCCAGCGGGTTTCTCCCCTGCCCCAGAGCCTGTCCCGCGGGGTCAGGCCGGCATGTGCCTGCGGGAGGGAACAGAGGGAGGAGGGGACGGCTCCGGCCCTGCGCTCCTTTCCTCTCCCCGGCCGCTGCGACCTGCCTTCACCCGGGCACGGCGAGTGGCCCTCGCTGCCACCGAGGAGCGGAGCCCCGGCCGCGGCCAGCGCAGGAGAGCCCGTGTCCGAGCCTCCGGCCGGGGC